>JBCEWC010000351.1:0-60982 GCA_038996855.1 Solanum aculeatissimum | reverse complement strand
ATTTGACGGACTTTAATATGGTATAAGGGAGAATTGTCTTTGATGTAGCGCGCAACAATGAAGGCGAAGAGGCGTTATTGGTTTGAAGAGATACGGCAGGTTATGCCCTATTTCAAAGCGGTACTATTTTAATTAGAGAAAGGACATCTATTTTGTATTTAAAATAAAATTTAAAATGTGTAGAAAAATATAAAAGTTATTCCTGATCAATGAGGGCTGCCACGTAGACGGGTTGACATATTCTTTTATATATATATATATATGAAATAAAAAAATGTTGAGAAATGAGGCAAAAAGAAGGCATGTTGCATGCAAAATTTCTATTTTCAAATAAAACAAAAATTCAAATCCACATGCATGATATCAACCTTTGAACACGACAGTAATGGCGGAATCAAAAATTTTATTAAGAACCTTCAAGATTTCATATATATATATATATATAATAATTTTTGATCGACATATTTCGTACAATTTTCTAATTTATTAACAAAAAATGTCTGATTGACCATCATCGATTATATGTGACTATACCACTGAACACATGCAAGAGCATATTAGAAACTATTACACTTATTTTTCAGCGATTTCGATAACGATTTTAATTTTTTTTTTTACTGACCAAAAACATGCATGAATTTTGACATTTAGCCAATGATATAGTAAAAAAAGAATAATTATAAAACCTATGTACCAAATCTATATTAATTAACCTTATCATAATTCATAGACATGCTGCTTTACCTAATTAATTATCAGAAATACATTAATATTATTTTATTTTATTTATTTATTTATTTGTCTTTTTAATGTTTAGATAAGTTTTTAAAATAGTTATATACTCAGTGTCAGAATCATGCTTTTATATTTTAAGCAAAGGGAATCTTACTAAATTTATCATTAATAATAATAATAGTAAATTAATTAATTACCTTAAATTATACAATATATACTTAACATTAATAAAGTAAAAGCAGTTCTTTTCGGAGGAATTTTCACATATAGTCACTTAAAAATATCTTAATTATGTTTCATAGCTATAGTTTGGGTAATTACATTTCGTAAGTATAGTTACAATAACATATGTATAATTTGCGCAACATTTGAATACATTTGTATAATTCGCTATACAATTCAATGTATTTGTATATTTTGCTATACAATTTGATTCACGCACAACTTTTGTATATTCTCGCACAACGTTTGTATAAATTGCGCGAATTATACAAAATTCAAATGTCAAAATTACACCTACATGTTTGCCGCGAGCTGTAATTAATTCAAACTATTGCTATATTAGCTAATTAACTAATATATGTTTACTTATCCGCGTAATTTTTCCTTCTTTTCTTTTTAATACAACTCAATCCTAAAAAAGCCCATCTACTGTAATAAATAAGGATAACTTAGTAAACTACATCTCGTTTTTTCAATAAACGTGAATATATATATATATTGTTCTATTTAGATAAGTTATAAAAAGAGAATGATAATGTGGAGTAGAATTAATTATATTATCTATATATAAAGAATGGTAAAAAGATTTTTTTTTTAATTTTTGTTTTAGGCAGAAGGAATAATCTTATTAAATTATAAAAATAATAATTATAGTACTAGTAAATTATTGAATTTCCCAAAAAGATAATGAATTAAATTGGGATAGATTTAGAGTTTTTTTTATAATTAAAGATTCAAAAAGATTCTTCTAGGTGAACTTTAAAGTAAAAAAAAGTAGAAGCCACAGTAGATATATTATTTTTATAAATATTATACCACATATTAAGTTAATTTGGCATGATAAATCGATGATCGTAGTTTGTTCGAGTTCGACTTATATATACGTCTATATTAAAAAAATATGATTTTGACTTTTCAAGAAATTGATCTCAACTGTATCATAGTAACATCTTACATATATAAAAATATTCAAAAGAAAATATGAATAGTTTTCTTCGTTAATCGATTTCGACATGATGATTCAATATCTACCGTACCACACGCGCCTCTACCCTTGATAGTGAATGGAGAACATAAACCCAGTGGAATCCCACTAGTGGGGTCTGGGGAGGGTAGAATGTACGCAGAGCTTACCACTACCTTATAGAGGTAGAGAGACTGTTTCCTGGAAGCCCTCGATTACACAAAATACTCACTACCTTCCATTAACACAAATAATCGGATAGTTCAGTCCACGACGATTTAGCACATGAGAAGAAATTATCTCGTGTTTTTTCGATCTCGATATACAACTTTGACTCAACTATTAATGCAAAGTAGATGTAGAAGCAAAACACTCAAAAATTCTCTTTTTTTGCCAAGATGCTAACAGAAAGTACACAATTGGAAAGTAACCAATGCTAAATGCTCTATTTGCTTTGTTTTATGTCTCTCAAAACACCAGATCTAGAGACATAAAACAATATAGAAGCAGCAAAGCTAGTTTTTCAACAACAAAAAGAATCTATCGAGAAGCACGATTCGACTTACTCTTCTTTCCTAGCTTTAGATCTTGCAGGTCTTGGCGGCTTAATCACTTTACCGAGCAGGATTAGTACAATTGGTATAATGGTTCCAATATAGTACACACTTCCATAAGAAGTGAGCGTTTCGTGCAGACTTAATACCTGTAGCACACGAGCAAGAAGACCGATTTTCAGATTATGTTGAAAATCTTGGACTTGAGACAAGTGTTTCTTTGTTCTGAGAAATAGACTACTAACCATGAAGCCAACGGCAGAGTAGTTCAAAACCAATAGTGTGTATGAGAAGTTCATTAACGTTAGTATCTTCTCGAACAGAGTACCTTTTGTAGCTTGCTGCCATCTGTAAATGACTGTGGATAGACGAGACATGATTAGAAGAAAAGTAAATCAAAGCTAATTAGCTTGATCTAGCTAGAATTGCCAGATATATACCTCTTGATCCAGCAATCATCAAAGCCGACTGAACAAAGAATATAATGTACCCTGGATATAGTCCCTGTGATGTCACACAATGAGGAGTTGTTACCTTAAAGTGCACTAGAACTTGAAAATGATAGAGACAATATGCTCGTGAATTCAAGGACTACCATATAGTTAAGAGAAATCATATTTGAAGTTCTTATTGTATTCAAGAAGGATTACACAGGCAGATTCGTTTCTTTTTTAGTGTGTTTTAGGAATATTTGGGTCGATTTATCTCTCAGTATATTTTGGGAATCCCCAAAGGAAACCCGTAGCCACTACCATTCAGGTGCACGCTAGATAAACCTACTCTAGTCAAATAGCTCACAAATCACAAAGGAGATATAAACTACAATAGACAAACCCGGTGCAACGAGCTCGACTTAGAAGGTGTTTGCAAGGGCAATCAATCCTTTCCTTCATTATAGAATACCACCTGCTGCACCAACTCAGCCATCCTCATGGGCTTTATCTCTAAGAGCTCATTTCATAGGAAGGATAAGGGATAACTATTGCTGGAATTAATTTTAGGATGAGTTTATTCCATGTTTGGTTGGGCTAAATTGCGGAATAACTTATCCTGGGATTAGTTATTATGATTGTAGTAAGCGTGGGAGAAAAATCCTGGGATAACTTGTTCCCAACCAAATGCCTCAATGTTCTAGAATGTGTCAAGGTATCCTTTAGTTTTTTGCCAATTTTCTGTGGTATGGTTGAAGTTTGGACAGCAAAGAACAGTCAAGGATACTGAAAACAGTCACCCAAAGTATGGTCAACATGTAACTGAAAGCTGTCAACATACTCCAAAATCAAGCTGTAATTTCTGATATTCAAAACTAGGCAGCTAAACACAACAAGTGTTTTTCTAAAGGTTGTGAAGAAATTTGATCTCTGCTGTGCCCTTTGCACATTTTCTCCATAAAAGCATATTCTTCTTGGTGTGCTAGGAGCAGACTTGAAAAAAGAAATTTTCTGAGGAATCTAGCTAAGTGTGCCAAACCATCTAAGCAAAGTACTATTTGTCAAAGAAGAGAGTCAAGACAAGCTCAAGCCATCCAGATAAGAGATAGACCTATCCTAATAGGCCAGGATCAGACTGGTTGTATAAGCAGTAATTCATCTTTGCAAAGACAATCAGATTTAATTAGTTGAAAACCGGCTACACTCCCTCTTTTTCCTCTCTTTTTCTTCCTTTTTTCTGTCCTATCTTAGTCCTGTTATTCTCTTCTTATCTCCTCACCATTGATGCATCTTCTCCAATTCGGTGCAGCCCCAAAAACAGCCTTAAAGCACCATCATTCCTTGCATATCAGCCTCCTTAGCCCACTCTCGTGTCATAAGTTTTTCCAAGAAGATATTCTCATAAGTTAAATCTTCTTTTCTTTAGAGTATTTTGATTTTTGATGCTAGAGTTTAAACATCCTTTTTTATTTTTTAAAGATCCTGCATCATAAAAGTATCACAAATGCAAGATCGAGATGTCATAATAATTTCTCATAATGATAAATTTGATTAAACTCTCCTATGAACCATCAGACATGAGATGAGCACACGAATAAGACATGGAAGATTGTTTGTTCGCCATTTTCCAGTGATGCAAGCAGTCAACAACAGGATTACCGCAAAGAAAGGAGCAAAGATTGAATTTTACTATGGGAAAATGTCCAGCAAAGTTCACAAGACAAAAGCCAGAACGCCTGGAAAATTATGTAAAGCTCATCTCTAACAAAAGTCTCACACGACTATCAACAAAATCAACCACAAAAATGCATGAGACCAAGCTTACAATAACAACATCACACCCATTGTAATTCCACAAGTGGGGTTTGGAGAGAGTGAGGAGAGTGGTGCCTATGCAGCCTTGCTTTACCTTATGAAGGTAGAGAGGTTGTTTACGATAGACAATTGGCTAAAGCAAGAGACCATGTTTACACATGTCAAATATAGTTCAAGTAACTATGTCCATAGAAGTTATATATATTATGCATCAATGTTTCAAAAGTTATTAAATGACCTTGCATAAGAATGGTGCTAAAAGATCACTTACATGCCATACAGCGCTAATAGTCTGTGTAGCCAGCAACTGGAAGAAACCAGCTTTCTTTCCCTTCTGTACGAGCCTCTCATATACATCTTCAGAACATAAATATAAAGTGAAAACATATTAGGCCATATAGTAAGGGCACACCAACTTATTGAATCTATATCACAAAGTTAAAAGTTCACTGACAAATGACAGGACAAGGAAATCTAGAAACCTCAACCATTTTTCTGCTAATGACAGTCGACAGTTAAGCTTCAAAGAAGAATTGGTCAAGCAGATAAAAACAAGTCAGTACACCCTCAATATTGAATTGTATGTTAGCACAAAGTAGCTATCAACTTTAACTTTTTTATTCTTCTAAGGACTTCAACAATATGTCTACAACCCTCCTTTTTATGATTGAGAAATCTGTTTGGATCCAACCTTTGGGCCAACCGTAGCCTTCAAAACTCTGGAATAATGGCCCCGGCCCTCTACCCTTCTCCACTTAAATACTTGGTTTGTTTGGCGCAGAGCTTGAACGTATGGCCTAAGATACACTCATACAACTTCCTCAACCTTTGCCAATAAATCTAAACCATGGGGCATAAATATGTCTACAACCTCATATGCCACAATTGAGTAGTATTGAAATATTTTACATAGGCTAACAATGGTTTGTCTTTGAGTCTACCTTGTTAAAAAAAAAGGTTTGGTTCGTTATGATAAACTCTCATGCACAAAAAACACAATATCTTCTGCTAGTTACTGTAATGTTTGTACATGCCCCAACAAACAGCTTGTCAGCAAATAAAATGCATGGAATCTAAAAATCAACATTTCGCTGACAAAATTTCACATTTTTTATCTGCAACAAAAATGGGTCTGCTAGAAGTTATAAGTCGACGTGTTAAATGGTTAGAAGATAAATTTACTTACAGTGTCGCAGCCAGGTGCTGACTTGAATGTTCCATACAAGAGGTAACTGAACTGAACTTTTTGCCAGCTCAACACCCAATATGTCAACATTTTTTGCACGATCCCAGCGTGGTTTCGGTGGCGAAGAGTCTGTCCAACCACTGAACCCCAAGCCAGAAATAATGACAGCAGATTCTGAGATTGACCAGATGAAATAATATTTCCACCGGGCAGTAAATCCCGCCATATATTGGTAACTCAACCGTTTAAAGAAACCCCATTCTTGGTATAGCGGTTCAGAGAACCTGGAAAGCGGGTAAAAAGGCACAAGATAGAGATACAATCCCATACAAAAAGCTGCTTGAAGAACAGCTCTCAGAGTTGCCCCAAGAGGTGATGGGTGTCCTTTCTCAGAAGGTTTCCATATCTGAAAAGGAAGGAGGACGTGAATGTAGTCAGTAGTTGCAATTGAAATTTGAAGTGAAGAACTCAATATAATTAGGCATAATCCATAAACAAACACTCAAACTTGGTCCTAACTAGCAACTAACCACTCCAACTTTGACAATGCACATCCATACCCCTCAATTTAGTCCAAAATTGTCAACTACACACTCCAACTCGTCCCCATTATTTGTGTCTCGTGGACAACCAACGTTGATGTGACACATAAATTTTGGAGGTGTCTAGATGAATATTTTATAAGTTGGAGTGTTCAACTGACCCAATGGAGACGAGTTGAGGTGTCTAGATGTGCATATTCAAAGTTGGAGTGCTTACTTGCCAACTGAGACTGAGTTTGAGTGTTTGCTTATATATTACGCCATATAATTATGATACTACATACGCCATTTCTCTCTGTCCAGTCAAGGTAATCCTTCATTTCATACACAGGACCAGCAAAATGACTTCCACAACAGAGACAATAACCAAAGTACTCAAGTAATGATGGCAACTTGAGCAAATGATTTTTCTTCTGAGCCTCACGCAAATCGTCCTCCTTCAACAATCCATCTTGGTAATTGATTGCACATGAAATTATTTTCAGTGTTACCACCATTAAAGCTCCTAAAAGAGGAACAAAATCAATTTTGGATTAGCCTGATCTATCAAGAAGATAAGTAAACTCTGCGACTCAAAAAAGTTTTTTTTTTTATAAGTCTCTGCAGAGAACCCATAAGGATATATAATAGCACTACTGTCAGTATACGATCTAGAAATAACGTGTGGTTAAAAGATAATTATAGTAATGAGTACTTCTTGGTCCATATAAAAAGTAATATTAATAATAATCTCTCCTTGGATGATCACACTTTTTTCACTGGATCAGTCTGCTGCAAACCCTAAACTGTCTTTTGTTTTAACATCTAGTCACTAAATAAAAGATAGTGATTCAAGCTGATTACGGCATAAATCCTGACCTATAAGTATAAAAATAATTTGTGTAAATTATTACATTCAAAAGATGAGATGATTGAGATCAAAGAAATGTTTACCTGTTGCATCAATACCTCCCTCCTTCCATGCATCCCCACTCATGTAGTACACATGGCTGCACAAATATAGTTGTAGCTAAGAATTTTGAGTGTTTCTATAGAATCTAAAAGCTTTTTCATTCACATTCTCAGAAACTGCAGAAATAATATCAACCAACGGGAGTTCTGTTTTCCCCTTTTTTTTGGGGGGAGGAGGGGGTTCACTTGAAAATAGTTTGTATAGCAACAATGACTTCCAAATTATTAAAAAGGAACTAAGAGCAAACTCGTTTTCAAAATATAGCAATATAAAATGATATCTTGGAATGCTCTATTGACTAAACACCATGCTTAACTAAGGCATAATACATAAACAAACACTCAAACTTGGTCCAACTAACAAACAAGCATTCCAACTTTGAGCATGCACACCTAGACACCTCAGCTGACAACTAAACACTCCAACACATCCCCAATGTGTCTCGTGGACATTCGATGCTGACGTGATACATAAATTTTGAAGGTGTCAAGATGATTAATTTGTAAGTTGGAGTGTTCAATTCACACAATGTAGATGAGTTGAGGAGTATAAATGTGCATACTCAAAGCTGGAGTATTTACTTAATACTTGCGGTCAAGTTTGAGTGTTATGTTTATGTATTATGCCTTTAATTAGCATAGCCCTTGAAGATTTCCGCAAGTAGAATAGCATCCATCAGATTCAAAACAATAAATTGGAGGTAGCATGGTTACACAAGAAGCTTAACAAGGATTCCCCCCCTGGATGTATCTTATCCAAATCATCATCTACGATGGAGTACTACTTTTATTCACCATTTTAATACAAATCATTACCAAGTAGACCAGTGTCTTTTAAAATGAGAAAATGCCAATACATAGTGAAGTGAATGGCAAATATCACCGAAAAAACAGTGTTACTACCAAGACGTGAACATTATCCACTTTAACCTAGTATGAGAAATACTATTCAACTGCATAAAACCCTATGTTAAAATGCCAATACAAAATATTCCTACTGCAAATAAAATTCGCAAGTAATTTTCTCCTTTCCTTGTTAGGTGTTTACTTTGAAGACCTCAATTACGTGAAATTGACACAAACCAACTCATTGACAAAAGCTCCACATTCAGCTCTAAATGAACTCAAAATAATGACAAACTATGAAGAAAGTTCCATTAGACGAATACACTAAAGAATCTGGACAAAGAAGGACATGAGTGCAAAATCTCACACCTAAATTCAAATGAAATCACAAAAATTTGGCACACATGCAATTAAAGTTCACAGCTTTACAGACCTCTACTCCTACACTTTCAAAGTTCACCAACCAATTAAACAAATCGAACTAAGAAATCAGTAAAATCTAACACACATACAACTAAAGTCCGCAGCTTTACAAACTTCTAGTCCTACACTTTTAAAAATCAAAGTTCATCAATCAATCAAATAAATCTAACAGGATGAACTTAATACAGTGAAAAAAAAGAAGAAAGAAAACAACAACAATAGTGCTCAATCACAAACTAACAAGACAGCTATATGAATCTTCTATATCCTTTCTACTCCATCTAGACCAGTTACATACCACTAAACAATTTGTCTTAAGAGTACACATAAAGAACAAAACTTTTCAACACTTCTAATGTCAAACAAACAAAATCCGAGCTACAAGACTGTCTACGAGTTCATCTAAACCCAGTTAACTTTTGCCCAAACCCTGTATTTGCATTTAAAAATCCACCTAATTTATCATAACTCAATAAGCTACCCTTTCCAGAATCCATAACCTCAAAATCCTAACTCTGCATCCACAAACAAAAATGAATAGTAACTTATACTCCCTCCGTCCCAATTTGAGTGTCTTGGTCTGTACCACCAAAGAATGTCTCTTTCTATATTTAGTAAGTTTTCCAATTCCAATATTCTACGTTACAAAACTAAGACCACAAGATTTAAAGGACTATACATGTATTTTCTTAAACTCGGTGCCCTGTCAAACTAAAACACTTAAATTGAAACAAACGGAGTAATACATATACATTTTCTATCTATGTTAGCTCAATTTTGAAATACCAATCAAACAAAAAGTTCAAAACAAGCCAGAGAAAGTAAATACCATCCAATAAGGTAACCAAAAGCAATGAAGAAAGTGATGATCCCACAATAAGGCCGATAGATAACCATAGAAGCATAACCCAATAGCATAGGCACCAAAAAGTGAAGATTCGAGCTGAATCCGAACGACAAGTATGAAAGAACACCACCCATCACGGCGGCGTACAGGTGTCTTCCAGTTGAAGAAGGAACAAAACGATGGAGGAAGCTCACCGGAATAGTTGCAACAAAACAAAGAAGGAATCGGAGCACCGGCACCGATACTCCGATCGCCGTCGCCATTGATTCCATCTCCGGCAGCTCCATATCGGAAAAAAAAAATTAAAACTTGGGTCTTTTTTTTTCCTTTTAGTTCCCAAAAGTCTTTTTGCTTAGTATATTTAAAAGCACCAAATTTAAAATATTTCATTAATTTTTACATTAATACTTATTTATCTCGAAATAAATATCATTTTAGTTCATTTTATGTCATATTTTGTACGTGGACTCAATATTTATTCATAAATTTATCTTTTAAAATATTTTTTATCGTTGATTTTTAACTCAAATCAAGAGAAATATGATAAAAAGTTTTAAAAAATTATAAATAATTCATTAAAATTGAATTTTTTTTCATGAAATAATATTTATTAGTGTGGTAATATTGAACATATTATAACATGCATAAGGAATTAAAAATGTGTAACAAAAATAGAAGGAATTAAAATGTGCTAAATGATAAAAAAGATTTAAGTAATAAAATAACTCTAAGAAAAATGACAAAAAAGAAATTTGTAAAAGATTTTTTTTGGATTTTGTGTGGTTCCAAGTTGAAGTTGTTTGACATTGGATAGGAGTTTGGATTTTGTATTGGTCCAAATGGACATGTCATCTTTTATTTTTCGATTTAGTGTTCGATATTCATAATAAAATTTGATTAAATTTAAATTTATAGGTAAAAAAGTATTTTTTATTATTAAAAGTATAATGTTTTTTAATAAATATGATTTTATATATAAAATTTGATATTTGTATTGAAATTCGATTGGATTTAAATTCGTATTTTGAAAAACATTTCATTCGATTGATTTTTAACAAAAACGACTTCATGTACAAAATTAAATTCAAATTTTTTTATGAAAAATATAAAATAATTCAAAATATTTTAACTTTTTTTTTTTAAAGAACTTTATCTATTGTAGTTTGAACTTTCAAATTCTTTTTATTTATTTCAAATGTTTTTTGGTTTGTTTGTTTTGATTTTGCAATACTTCAAAAAATATATATATATAAAGTAAAATGACCACAAAAAATATAAACATTAAATAAAATTTAATTTCGAGTCCACATAAAATTTACTATGCGTCGTTCAAGATTCTAATTCTACATTATAGCTTAAGTTTTTAGATTAATTTCTCTCACGATAAAACAAAATATAAAATTATGTTGAAATTACAAAACTTCGATGAACTTAAAAAATGAAACAACATCACAAGATAAACTATCAACTTAGCCATAATGATAACTTAAAAACATGATAACCAAGGATTTATTGATTCACGAATTTATTAACTTAAAATACATATTAACTTGAAGTAACTATAGTAATTCATAAAATTAAACTTTCGATTCACCTCGATGTGAACCTTAATTATCTTTTTGAGAGATTTTAATGTGGCAGCCATTTGGAAATTGTAAACCAGGAGTTCGTACTATATCTCCTCCTTGTATCATTTTCCACCTGACAAATATTTATGAACATCAAAAATACAATTGAAATACAAATTTATTTATAACTTAAAATTTCATGTTTAGCCACATCAAAATAACTTTAGATATGTGGTGTATGTCCGAAGTTAATCTAACTTTCAGAAAAATATCTTAAGTTTCATATGACTGAAGTTCAGACATTTTTGTCTAATGTTCAAATAAAAATCTTGAACTTCAATCCTATGTGTATGCACTTCAAGTAGAAATGACTAAATGATCGTACTTCAATTAGATCTGCCTAAAATTCAGTGTTCGTTCATTCATGCAAAACTTATCTATACTTTTCAACAATATAAAACTTCAAATACTGTATATCTAAAATTAAATTTATCGGTATTAATTTTAAATACCACTTACTTGTATTTGGTCACAAAGCAATGAAGGAAGACAGCCATTTGCACTTTAGCAAAGTCTGTTCCAACACAAAATCTCATGCCACCTCCAAAAGCCATAAAATTTCTAGATGCTCCATTTAGTTCTATTCCCTATAAGTAATTCAGATGAATCATCAATAATATATTTGAAATATTTTTTATGAGTTTTTATGTTTGAATTATTAGGTATATGTGTTTTCTACTTGAATTAACCTCAACTGCTTAAGGTAAGGTCGAAAAGAGTATTTAGAAATTGAAATTGTATCTGGATATATATTTCTGTTGAAATTTTGTGATGATTTTCTTTGGAAAAACAATACTTGGAAAAAAATAACGAAAAAATTATATCTAAACACGATAATATAATTTTTCAACGAAGGAGTCACCTCCCATCTCCATGGATTGAATTGGAGAGGATCTTCATATTTGGTAGGATTTAAGTGCACAGCTGGAGGGCTTACCATAACTGCCCAACCAGCTGGAATGGTATATCCTGTATCACAAATAATTTATTATATTATTTTGTCTTCTTTTTTTTTCTAAATTAAATATATTTTAAAGTAATTTTTATGGAACAAAAGAGGGGTGGGGGTGGATGTGATTATGTCAATTCAATTTGTTTTAATTCGTCTAAATTCAGCTCGACACGTCTATTGAATATATATGTGTAAAAGTTAAGCGCTTGGTATATTAAGCTAAAGCCTCATTTGTTTGCACTTAATGAAGATCTTAATCTTAATCATTTAGATCTCAATTTGTTTGTTTTCAAGATCAGAATCTTAATCATTAAATGTGTTTGTTTTTCTAATTTTACAATTATTTAATGGGTCTAAATAGATCTGAATAATTAAAATATTTAAGGTCTATAACAAAGTTTTAATATTATTAAGATGTCTATTTAAAAATTTCTACAAAGATAATAATTGATCGTTACTTCATATAGTTTCACCCACAACTCACATCCACCATTTTTATCACAACTGTCACCACTATCTACTATCTACAATCATCATCTTCGATCCAACCACAATCATCACTATCAACAATTATCATCATTTACTAATCACTATCGATAGTTATCATCATTAGTCAATATTATATATATATTACTAACCACCATCATCATTCACCACTGTCATTAGCTATCATTATCATTCCAATATTAATTATCAATTGACACCACCAACACTTATGGTTAATCGTTGTCAATCACCATCTATACCATAAGATAATACCTACAACATCCATTATTGATCAACACCATCCCAAATCGACACACACAATCATCATCGTTAGTCATTACCACCATCAATTGCCATATAAAAATTTTAAATTATCTTATTGATATGATATTAGATCAATTTTGTATTTTATTTGAATTTTAGATTTATTATTATTAAACAAGTTGAAAAAAATAAATAATCTAAACCATATTTAAATGCCTAAATCTGAATGGGTCAATAATTAAGACTTAATATATTTAATTACATACCTTTGAAGTTGATGTCTTTAAGTGCTTTCCTAAAAATCACAGGAGCAATATTTGCCAATCTTACTGTTTCATTGATAAACTACATTTTCCAATGAAATTAATTAATTTAAGATAATTCAAAATTAATTTATGAGAATTCTTAGACTTGTAAGTGACATTATTGTAATTTAGATTAAATACCTGAAATGTGAACTTCATTGATTTATATTCTTGCCATGTAAGTCCATAAGATGAATTTTCCCTTCTTCTAATTATTGCCTCATGTTCCTCCTGAAAACATTTGAGGATTGTTTGGTTAAGGTATTGGAACAATTTTTTTGGAGTTTCATATTTAAATTATCAGGTATCTGTATTTTGTATATGAACTATGATCAATTATTTACCAAAACATAACTTGATAACCTAAAACGCATGGCAACTTAAGTTATCAATATATAAAATTTCGTTCTCATGGTAGCTGACTCATTAGCAATAGAATATGTGTGTATGTGTGTGTGTGTATATGTATACACACACATATATCATGTGTATAATTTATGTATACGACTAGAAGAAGTAAATAGTGAATCTGACCTGCTATATATATGTGTAATTAAAGACTTAGCTTCAGAATATAGTTACTAACACTTGATATCGCTGTTGTGAATTCACAATTTAAAAAGTTAAAATTCTGAATCCAACTCTTTCTGGCAGATAATACCAAATGAAATTATCCCTTTTGTGCAAGTAAATGCATATGTAGTTGTTCAATTGATCAAGAAGATGAGTTTCACTTACTGTTAATTCTTTCAAAACCTTTGGATTTTCATCAAGGAATTTAATAGCCAAAGTTATAGCCAAAGATGTTGTCTCAAAGCTAGCAAAGAGCAACACAAACATCAAATCCAAAGCTATTGCCTCAGTGATAATTGTGTCTTCTCTTTGAAGTTCTTCTAGTACATAATCAAAGAAGTCACTTTGTTCCTTTCTTGGTTGTGATTTCCTTTCCTCTAGCATCCTCTTGAGCATCTTCATTATCTTCTTCCTTCCCTAATCAACACGACTCGTATTAATTCAGTCAAGCATCGTTATAACAATATTGCCATATCTGTTCTTTTTAATGTTATAACGAAAGACTGTTATAAAGAACATATAATATAAACATATTCTAAGGAGTCGTTTCTAAAAAAACTTGATCAAGTAGTAAAATGATATTCTAGAGAATGATTATTATAAAGAGGTCTGACTGTATAGGAATATTTAACTTAGGGAGCATAACATTTTTGGTCCTTCAATTATTAAATAATGTTCTAGAGGATGTGTGTTTCATCCCATTATGTAGGAAATATGCCATATTTGGCAATACTAAAATTTTGTTAATATTCATAAGTAAAAGAATCAAAGTTGTATTTTTCAATATTATAAAGATTAAAATTAAAATATATCAATAATTGAAGGATCAAACGTGCATAGTAGGTAATTCATTTTATTTTTTCAGGATACTGATCCACTTTTTATTAGAGATTACCTATAATTATATATTATGATATTGTTAGTGCGTAGAAATTAAACTCAAAATTACCTGCAAGCACTTGTAATAAGCAGTCCCAGGAATGTATAAAGGGAAAGAAATTAATCCCTTTATAAAAGCTACAAAATTTTCAGACACATTCTCTGTGGAATTCTCAGAATCATAGCTGATAAGTTTCTTTCCAGTTATATCAAATATCATCTGCAACAAAATTTAAAAAAAAAAATCAAATATCACCTGAAAAAGAAAGGATAATTACGGTATATCATAATGTATATTCGTTGTATAGCTCATGTATTAGTAATTTATATTGTATAGTTGATGTATACTTTCTTGTTCATGTATAAGTAATCTATATCGTATAGTTATTGTATATTTTCTATGATCTTTAACTATTTTTTATGTAAATAAAATATGTTCTTGAAAAGCTACATCAATTACACGATAGATCCTCTAATTTATATAGAAAATTATATTAAAATTTTATAAGTATTTTCTGATGAAAACTCATAACTAAATGGATTGTTGGTTCAATAGCAAGAAGGGACCCCTAAAATACATTGAAAGTCGAGTGACTTTCTGTGAAATTACCTTGGCTGACGCTTCCTTCATTTCAACACTTGTTTGTTCTGACCATCTCTTCAAGTTATTATTTGCAGTTTTTTCAACCTCATGCAACATATTTTTCAAACTTTCAGGGCCAAAAAGATTTAGCACCATGTTTTTCAAGAACTTGTACATAAAACCATGTAAAGATCCAACATTTTGCCTTCCAAAAATCTCTGTGAAAGTATGTGGATACCAACTTTGAAACAAATGTCCCTCTTGTTGGAAGATGAAGTAATTGAAATCAGGATCTGTGGATACTATGACTGGACGTCCCACCAAACTAGTTCGGAATATTGGTCCATACCTGATTCAGAATTTAAATATTATAAGATTCAAATTTTGAAAAAAAAAGTCATAAATAGTCCCTTGTCTATATTAGTAGGTCTAAAATGGTCCCTTAAATATACATTTATTGGATTTAGTCTTTTAAATCTTATTAGATTTGGTCTTTGTCCATTTTTTGTACAAACAACTTAAATTTATATGGAAAAATAACGTAACTAGGCAAACATATGATATGTATTTACATTATATAACTATAGTTTGAAAAAATTACAATTTATAGCTATAGTTAAGATTTTATTGCTATAGTTAGGATTTTGTTGCTATGTTCTCTCTCTTCTCTTCCTCTCTCTCTTTAATTTTTTGTCAGATATACAATTACATATATATACCAGCTACATATACACAATTATTTTGACAGATATACATAGTCAATCTGACAGATATACATATACAATTCATCTCTCTCCACTCTTTGCCCTCTCTCACTCGCCTCTCTCCTCCCTTTCCCAATCTCTGTTGTCAGATATACAAATACATATGTATATTAGTTATACATATATAATTATTTGATAGATATGTACATACAATTTGACAAATATATATATACAATTCGCCTCTCTCCTCCCTCTCTCAATCGCGCTCGCCTCTCTCCTCCCCTCCAGGTCACATAGTCGAGGTTATGTCATGTAATTATGTAAAATATAACTATTTGACCATATTAAGTTTCAAGCCTAAACTATTAACAGGTCACATACACTAATATTAAAATTAGTTAATTACCTTTGCATCCTCTCTTTCACAAAAGGAGGAATATCAAATGATTTACTTGGTGCAAAAAATTGGAAAGTCTCACCAAATAATGGCCAACCCATTGAACCTTGTGGAAGTTTTCCATTGCTTTTAGGGTTTCTCCAATAATGTATAGTGGCTATAACAAGTAAAGATCCAATAATATAAATACCAAGTGGCAACATTTTCTTGATAATATAATTGTGTAAATATTAAAGAGAAGGAAATGTGGTGGTTTATAATTACAACAAATGGGAGACTATAAATAGGCATATCTTTTTCTTTTTTTTAAGGAGTATAATTGCTAATTAAAATAATATTATAATTAATCCACACTCTTCCTATGTCCTATTTCTTCTTTCCTTTTTTTTCTTTAAAATAATAATGAGTATAATAGCTAATCAAATTACTTCTATATAGAGAAGGCACCTTATGATCGACGTACCTGCTTCTAGCGAAAGATATTTATGTAATTTTATATTTTATATTTATTTATTTATTTTATGCTTTTTAAATATTATGTAAAAAATATCCTAAAATCACTTTATAGTTTAAAATATGTAGATTTTAAAAGATAAATAAAAAAAACTGATTAACTTTCAAAATTTTATCGGTGCGACATAAATTGGGGCAAAAGAAGTAATATATATTATTTCAAAATGATGTAAAAGACACTATAAATCACAATTATTATCAACTTAAAATATTTGAAAAGCATATAAAACTTGGTTGATTCTTCAAATTCTATCCGAGCCACGTAAATTAGGACATATAAAGTAATATATATTATTTAAAAATTATGTAAAAATTACAATAATATAATTAACAACTTTGATTATTTAAAAATCATACAAAAAATTTGAATGATATATTCTCTAAATTTCAATTGTGTTACATAAACTGAGGTGAAAGAGTAACATGTATTGGGCTCGTGCGTACGCGAGTTTCCATGTATAGTACATACAAATAATTAGCATTTTTTTGAAGATTACTATTGATGCTATACTTTTTTTTCTTTAGTAAAATGGTACTCAACAAACATATACTCCCTTCGTTTCAAAAGAAATGACTTGTTTTTCTTTTTAGTCTGTTTAAAAAAGAATGATCCTTTATTTTCTGGACAACATTTTAGTTTCAACTTTTCACATTGTATATTTAAGACACAAAATTAAAGAACATTTCAATATATTTGATACAACTTTAATTTTAGACCACGAGAACAAATTTTATTTTTCAAATTTTGTATCAAATTAAATTAGACAATTCTTGTTGAAACAAAGTAATATTTTTATGCCTCTACACCACTCAAAATGAGTTTACTTTTATAGCTTATTAGCATTATGAGTAGCATTATGAGTAGTGGGAAGAAATGATTGAACAATTAGGCAGAAATATTGCTTTTAGTTCCAACACATGTGATCAAATTCAATTATTTTTATCTAAAATTCAAATATATATGATTAAACTTTAATTTTTTAACCTAAATTTCAGCTATATATGAGTGATATCGATCAATTTTACCTGAAATTCATACACACCACACATACACATATATATGAAAAGTTCTACCATTTCTGCTTGAACTTGAAGCAAAAATATTTTAACTTCAATTAAATTGACAAAATTTTAAAAAATTCAACAAAAATCAATCTATGGAACTACATATTTTTTAAAAAAAAATCAAAAAAAATTGACAACACTTTTCATAGTTAAATTGAACTACAAATTTAATCCAAAATCAACTTAACTTTTAGATTAATCAAAGCATACTATTAGACTTATCATATACTCATGCCTATTTGCTACTATGAATATAAGTTCAAAAGTAAACTCATTTTGGTAGTGTAGATTGTAGATACCTAATTTTGGTTAACTATTTCTGCCTAGTTTATTCTACCTAGAATTAATATAATTATTGTTGCCATATTTATCAATTTAGACTAAATATCAGCTTAACTTTTGATGGGCTGAAATGAATAGATTGAGCCAATAATCTATATAGGTTACACTAATGAAAAAGGTATTTAAATACACAACTTATTTTATCATATATTCTCTACAAAAATTCATTTTTTTGTGTGTGTTAGCCTACAGATTCTAGGGGTGTTGGGGCTCGGGGCTCATTTTCCCAGAAAACTTCATAGGACTATCCATAACGAGTCCTCTAAGAGTTCCAATAGGATCGACATGCATTTAATGGCACTTCGAAGAATTTTATATGCGACAGAATAGGAATTAGATGATTTTCTCAGTCAGAACTATCCATAACGAGTCCTCTAAGAGTTCCAATATATAGGCTCGACATGTATTTAATGACACTTTGGAGAATTTTATACGCGACATAACATGAATTAGATTATTTTCTCCGTTTTTCGTTGGTGTTAGCCTACAAATTCTAGGGGTGTTGGGGCTCAGGGCTCATTTTTCCCAAAAATAATATCACAAAACTATCCATAACGAGTCCACTAAGAGTTCCAATAGGCTCGACATGCCATATTCTAGGGGTGTTGGGGCTCGGGGCTCATTTTTCCAGAAAACTTCACAGAACCATCCATAAAACGAGTCCTCTAAGAGTTCCAATAGGCTCGACATGCATTTAATGGCACTTTGGAGAATTTTATATGCGACAAAACAAGAATTAGATGATTTTCTCAGTTTTTTGTGGGTGTTAGCCCACAAATTCTAGGGGTGTTGGGGCTTGGGGCTCATTTTTCCCATAAAACTTCACAGAATTATCCATAATGAGTCCTCTAAGAGTTCCAATAGGCTCGACATGCATTTAATGACACTTTGGAGAATTTTATACGCGACAAAACATGAATTAGATGATTTTCTCAATTTTTCGTGGATGTTAGTCCACAGATTCTAGGAGTGTTGGGGCTTGGGGCTCATTTTTTCCAGAAAACTTCATAGAACTATCCATAACGAGTCCTCTAAGAGTTCCAATAGGCTTGACATGCATTTAATGACACTTCAGAGAATTTTATATGCGACAAAATAGGAATTAGATGATTTTCTCAGTTTTTCGTGAGTGTTAGCCCACAAATTCTCGGGGTTTTGGGACTCGACGCTCATTTTCCCAGAAAACTTCACAGAATTATCCATAACGATTCCTCTAAGAGTTCCAATAGGCTCACCATGCATTTAATGGCACTTTGGAGAATTTTATACGCGACAGAATAGGAATTAGATGTTTTTCTTAGTTTTCTCTGGGTGTTAGCCCACAAATTCTAGAGGTGTTGGGGCTTGGGGCTCCTTTTCCCCATAAAACTGCACATAACTATCCATAATGAGTCCTCTAAGAGTTCCAATAGGCTCGACATGCATTTAATGGTGCTTTGAAGAATTTTATAGATGACAAAACATGAATTATGTGATTTTCTAAGTTTCCCGTGGATATTAGCCCTCAAATTTTTGAGGTGCTAGGAATCCAGACCCATTTTTCCTGAATAACTTCATGGAACCATCCATAACGAGTCAATTAGAGTTTTAGTAGACTCGATGTGCATTTAACGATACTTCAGAGCATTTTATAGACAACGAAGAAGTCATGATCGATTGCCAAAAGAGCATGCATGTATATATTAGTCTGATAGTTATTAGTTTCATTTTCGAATTGCTGATATTCTTAAAAACCCTTCCACTTGACGAACTAAATTTAAATACATCATCCATCTGCTACAAGTGTTAAAACACTTAATTTCATAATATCATAAGACACACATACAAAAAAAAAACAATGGAAATAAATATGAAATACATTCATATATTATTATTAGAAAAACTCCCATCTAACATGCATTTAAAATGCATTATTATTCATACATATACTGTGAATTAGCCATAATCATAATAACTTAAAACATCACTTATAGATTACAGAACTAAAGGCTATTCACACTTATAGATAATTTATTTACTTTCACATTAATGAGTCCATGAGTCCAAAAGCTTTTGCTTGAATCCTGTATAATTAAAAAATACACACAAAAAATAAATTAGAAAATATTTATTATCATTATATATCAACTAATTTGAAATTACTACAGAAATTCATAAAGTTCAAATTTTATATTCATTTCTACGTGTACCTTAATCATCTTTTTCAGAGATTTTGACATGGTAACCATTTGGAAATTGTAAACCTGGAGTTCGTACTACATCTCCTCCTTTGATTGATTCCCACCTGATAAATTATTTAAAATTCAAATTTAATTGGCATGAAATAGATTTATTTTAAAAAAATGACTAATTGATTGAACTTCAACTATATATATCTCAAGTTCAGGAGCAGAAATATCTAAATTTTAGTCAGATGAAAATTCAGACGCATGTTTGCAATTACATTTTGTCAATATTAACTTCAAACACCACATGTTGAAAGTAAGATTTTGTACATACTGACTTTAGATATTGTATATATGATTTCAAATCGAAAAAAAATATGTAAAAAATTATAAACTTATAATATGTAACTTAAATGTAACACTTACTTGTACTTGGTCACAAAGCAATGTAGAAAGACAGCCATTTGCACCTTTGCAAAGTCTGCTCCAACACAATATCTTATGCCACCTCCAAATGCCATAAAATTTCTTGATGCTCTATTTATGTCTATTCCCTGTTAGCCATTTCAACAATTTCATTATAAGATCTTAGAAAGAAAAAAATCACTAAGAATTATATGACACTATCAATCTCTATCGTATTGGGGCAGCATGGACGAGATGGAGTGTTACAGAATGGTGGTTGGGCCGTCTCTGTCATATGGGGTGGAGTGTTGGTCAGACCAATCAAAAACTCATATGTTCAGAAGATGCAGGTCGCGGAGATGAGGATGTTGAGATGGATGTGCGGACACAGCAAGGAGGATTAGATTAAGAATGAGACTATTCAGGGGAAGTTAGGGATGACCTCTTTGACAGACAAAATAAGAGAAGCGAGACTGTGTTAAGAGTGAAAGATAGAAACATTGTATAACCAAATAGATTTTTAATTTTTTTTTAAATGAAGGAAAATTATATATAAATGAATTATAATATAATTTTTCGATGAAACGCTGACCTCCCATCTCCATGGATTGAATTGAAGGGGATCTTCATATATGGAAGGATTTAAGTGGACAGCTTGAGAATACACCATAATTGGCCAATCAGCTGGAATGGTATATCCTACATCACAAATAATTTATTAAATTAATTTATATTATTTTGTTGATAGTATAAAATGACTATATATATTCAATAATTTAGGGATTTATTCGAAATATTTAATAATTTAATTTCATAACTTGTGGAATATTACAACGCGAAATTAAAATACCTTTGAAGTTGACTTCTTTGAGTGTTTTCCTGAAAATTGCAGGAGCAATATTTGCCAGTCTAACTGTTTCATTGATAAACTGCATTTTCAAGTATATATTTAAATAAAATATAAAATTAAAAAAAAGTATAAAATATTAAATATTCAAATTAATTTCTGATAATTCTTAGAAGTGACACATATTTTAATTGATTAAATTAAATACCTGTAATGTGAACTTCATTGATTTATACTCTTGCCATGTAAGTCCATGAGATGCATTATTTTCCCTTCTTCTAATTATTGCCTCATTTTCCTCCTGAAAGCATGAAGATTTGGAGTAAGATAATATAATGTTTTGTTAGTTGCATAAGAAAAAATCTTTGTTCCATTTTATGTGACATGATTCTGAGTACGTAAGAGCGTTTACACATAGGCTATGTTGCTCGGACTCTTCAAAAGTATTGTCAGCACATGCATGTCGGATTTGTCAAAATTAGTATATTTCGGAGAATCCAAAATGAGTGCGACATATATTTAATGGCACTTTGGAGAATTTTAGCCTATGGATTCTAGGGGTGTTGGGGCTCGGGGCTCATTTTTCCCAGAAAACTTCACAGAACTATTCATAACGAGTCCTCTAAAAGTTCCAATAGGATCGACATGCATTTAATGGCACTTTGGAGAATTTTATACGCGACGAAACAAAAATTAGATGATTTTCTCAGTTTTTCATGGGTGTTAGTCCACAGATTCTAGGGGTGTTAGGGCTTGGGGCTCATTTTTTCCAGAAAACTTCACAAAACTATCCATAACGAGTCCTCTAAGAGTTCCAACAAGCTCGACATGTATTTAATGGCACTTTGGAGAATTTTATACATGATAGAACAAGAACTAGATGATATGATTCTGAGTACGTAAGAGCGCACACACATAGGTTGTGTTGCTCGGACTCTTCAAAAGTGTCAGCGGCTTCGTGTTGGATTCACCAAAAATAGTGTATTTTTAGAGAATCCAACATGAGTGCGACATTGAAAGTGAAGAGTCTTGCACAACTCAACACATAGGAGCATCACTATATATTAACGACATTGAAAGTGAAGAGTCAGATGTGAGTTTACTTACTTTTAATTCTTTGAAAGCCTTTGGATTTTCATCAAGGAATTTGATAGCCAAAGCTGTAGCCCAAGATGTTGTCTCAAAGCTAACAAAGAGCAACACAAACATCAAATCCAAAGCTATTGCCTCAGTGAGAATTGTTTCTCCACTTTGAAGTTCTTCTAGTACATAATCAAAGAAGTCACTTTGTTCCTTTCTTGGTTGTGATTTCCTTTCCTCTAGCATCCTCTTGAGCATCTTCATTATCTTCTTCCTTCCCTAATCAACACAACTCGTATAAATTCAGTCAAACATCGTTATAACAGTATTGTTGTATATGTTCTTTTTAATATTATAACGAAATACTGATATAGAGAACAATATAATAAGATGGCATACTATTAAGAGTCGTTTTAAAAGAAAAACTTGATTGTTACTATGAAATGATGTTTTATAGGATGACTATTATAGATAGATCGTACAACTGAAGGTTAACCCTTTAACATGTGATAGGAGGTTAATTATATTATATTCATCAAGTTTTAAATTACTTTATTCGATTCAATTTGAGTGACATAATTTGAATCAATTTAAATTACTATAAATTAAATTGTAATTATAGTAAATAATTATTATGATATTATTAGTGCATAAAATTAAATTTATAAATACCTGTAAGCACTTGTAAAAGGCAGTTCCAGGAATGTTTACAGGGAAAGAAATTAATCCCCTAACAAAAGCTGCAAAATTTTCACACACATTTTCTGTAGAATTCTCAGGATCATAGCTTATAAGTTTTTTTCCAGTTATATCAAATATCATCTGCAAAAAATAAAATAAAAATATCATAAATAATAAATACTGAAGAAGTATTGGGAATCGAAGAGGTGATTAAACATGACATAGCATACCTACGACTCACACAGAACATGATCTTAGATAGGAGAATGTAAAGGCTGAAAATTAAACAAAACTACTCCCTCTGTTCATTTTCACTTGTCACTGTTTCGCTTTTCGATGTCAACCTGACTAAATTTTAAAGCTAAATTTAATATTTAAAATCTAAAATGTAAATGGTTGAAAATCACACAAAAAAATGTTATAAGTTGTAATTTTTCTAATATTAATATAATGAAAAAATACATCTTAAAGTGTTGGTCAAAGATCATGTAATTTGACCTCGATAAGTGAATAATGACAAGTAAAAGTGAACAGAGAGAGTATTTATTTCTCAAACGGCCAAGGAAGGAGCAAGAAAATCGAGCTATGGCACCACCATCTTTTTTGTAATTCCTCCGGTGTTTGCTAGAAGTGTATTTCAAGCAGACAACCTAGAAACTATTTATGTACAGAAAACAAAACCTAATGTTCTAATTTCCTCAGACCGGGATGTGGTCAAACGGCCCAAGGGTTGAGTTTGACTTTAAATATGTGCCCTAATTTTATACATATAACTAATTTTGATATAATAAGTATAGAAGTCGAGTGACCATCTGTGAAATTACCTTAGCTGACGCTTCCTTCATCTCAACACTTGTTTGTTCTGACCATTTCTTCAAGTTATTATTTGTAGTTTTCTCAACCTCAGGCAACATATTTTTCAAACTTTCAGGGCCAAAAAGATTTAGCACCATATTTTTCAAGTATTTGTACATAAAACCATGTAAAGATGCAACATTTTGCTTTCCCATAACCTCAGCAAAAGTATGTGGATACCAACTTTTAAACAATTTTCCCTCTTGTTGGAAGATGAAAAAATTAAAATCAGGGTCTGTGGATATTATGATTGGGCATCCCACCATATTAGTTCGAAATATCGGTCCATACCTGATTCAGAATTCAGATATTGTGAGTTTCAAGTTGAATGAACAATTAGATGTGAAACATATATTTATTTTTAACATGTATATAAGGTTCATTCCCGAATCACTAAGTTATAGCAAAAAGGTAAGTATAAAATGAGAAGTTTAAAGTCAAATCCGTTTTAAATGAAAAAAAGTTTGACATTTACCACCTCTTTTGATGATTTGAATCCATAACCATCGTTTCCAAAGAAAACTTGGTCATTAATATTCTCTGCTTTAAATTTTTACATGAAATGTTTAACAACACAAGATTAAAAGTCATTCTGATACATTTGACATATCCTTAATTTACAACCACAAGATTCAAAAATCTTCTTTATTTTTTCTTAAACTCTGTATCACAACAAAACAGGACAAACAAATTAAAACATGAAAAGTATTTAATTACCTTTGCATCCTCTCCTTCACAAAAGGAGAAATATCAAATGATTTACTTGGTGCAAAAAATTGAAAAGTCTCACCAAGTAATGGCCAACCCATTGAACCTGGTGGGAGTTTTCCATTGCTTTTAGGTTTTCTCCAATAATGTATAATGGCTATAACAAGTAAAGATCCAATAATATAAATACCAAATGGCAACATTTTCTTGATAATATAATTGTGTGTAAATTAAAGAAAAGGAAATGTTGTGGTTTATAATTACAACAATTGGGGGGGACTATAAATAGGCAATGGAATGATGTAGTCCTTATTGGGGAAAACATATCTAAATAGGTCAATTTTATCCTCCGTTATATTTTTAGTCTATACGTACCTTTGAAGACGATAGACGATGGTGTTTTAATGGTTGGAAGTTGGATTTTTTAAATTGAAGTGACGTTACTATAGACTTCGAAATTTTGTAGACTCTACAAGACGAGTCTTATTTCAGTCAGGTTTTTTTGGAGACTACTTTACCCTTATATAAAGGGTATTATATACTGATCTTAAAGATGAATCTTAGAAATCTCACAAACTCTTGAGATATTTATAAAAAGATCAAAATATACCAGACTTTTCTTGATACTTGGAGATCGAGTCCAAATCATCCTAATTCGAAAAATACACCACTAATGGTCCTCGAATCACGGAGAAATTTTATGAGAGAAGAATCAAGGGAGGAACAGATTTGTACCCATATTGTTTATGAATAAAATTATGTTTCTTTATATTTTATTGGTGATTGCAATCTATTTTTCATCAATTTAAAATTTGTTGAAAACAGTTATCAATAAGAAAAAAACATTTTATTTATTAAGAGTCGCAATTTGAAATTGAGTTAGGGTGTTTCAAGTCACTTTGTCTACTCAAAAAATTTTAAATTTTTATTAATCTCAACTAAGACGCATAGTTGCAACCTCATCTTCAACATACATCAGTTAAGATGTGTAATCTCGACTTTAATTACTTCAACTCATTCCGTCCCACATAACTTTAAACCTATCCGTCCTACATAGCTTTAAACCCATTCCATACCTACCCCCACCCCATCCATCTCCTTGTCATACCTACCTACATCAGTCAAGATGCGTAATCACAAGCGTGAACTTGCGTATCGCACTTTAAATTTAAGTTTATTCATACGTCTTAATCAAGTCAAATATCATTTTTGTTGAAAAAAAAATGAAAATTGGAGATGTTTATCTTTTAGACTTTAGATAAAAATTATTTAAAATATTAACTTGGTCAATTATCTTGACGTCAAAAGAAAAGACAATAAAATCTTACTTAGAAGTCAAAAATGGGAAAATTTTGTTGTAAGCTTATACGTCTACAATTTTGTCTATGATTTACATATGAATTTGGATGAGATTAAAAATGTTGAGAAGAAAAAAGAAAAATAAAATATTTACTTCCAAAATGAAATATGCTTTTGTTTAGGGATTGATATTTATCGTGTGACAACGGACACGTATCTCGATTGATTTGATTTAATTTTATGTGTTGTTGATTTGATTTATCAATTTTCATGAGGATTCAGGTCTCCATATCAAACTTCTTTTGGGAAATAAGTTTCTTTAAGATTGAGTATATTAAGCCATTTCATTATGTTTTCCCCTAATATTATCGTGTCAGAACGTGACACTCAATCCAAATATGTCATGCCAGAACGTGACATTCGATCCCATAAAATTGTGTCAGAACATAACAAACGATCCAAATATATTTGATTCATTATTCTTTATACTTTCCACTTTATTAACAACATTTCATCAATCCTTCTTTATTTAAGACATAACTTCGATAAGACAATTAAATTCAAGATTGTGGATTCATAGTCTTTGGGATTACAGACCAATATATCACAACAATAGATCAATCATCCAACCATAATAATTAAATGCATATAAACTTCACGATAGTGCTCAATGAATATCAATCACTATTAAGAATCTTTCTATCATATAGAATAAATCATAACCTATCTCAACCGAAGAACCAAGGTCAATCAAGCTAATTCACCAACGTCTTCCTCAATACTTTGCGAAAACAAGACTGCAGACACCCATATTATCACTATATGACTAGCCAAGGCTAAAAAAAACTCAACCAAATCTATATTCAAAAGTTTCAAAATTTCAAACGTAGGATTAAATTAAATCTTAATTTCCCCAAATAACATAATTCTAATAATATTCATATAGTACAATATACCTAATATTTAATTACTTAAATTAATATATCAAAACTTAAATCATAATATAATAATTTAAAAAAAAATTAAAAAAAATTGAAACTGCACAACCAATTCTTATGCCAATGTCATCTAATGATTACCTCATTATCACCCAACTACTAACCAATTGTTAGTAACCATTAATTTTAACCAATTCTGATGGCATCCAAAACCAGTGTCCTAATTTTATGATATAAGATACTTTAATATTCAAAACGACTTAATGAGTCATTATAAATAACAAATTGTAAAAATGACGACTAAATCAATCAGAAGTGAACAAAAAATTTGTTGAGCACCTAAGCTTAACAATATGCAATATTTGATCTCATATTTTAATTTGCTTCATTGACAGAAGGCTTATATATTAAAAATCAAGCAAATACATGACTTACGAGTATGGATGAAGTGTGAAATAATGTTAAATTATTAACATTTACTCCCTACATTTCAAAAAGAATGATCTAGTTTGACTTGATACAAAATTTAAGAAAATAAAGAAGACTTTTTAATCTTGTGGTCCTAAATTAAAGCTATATCAAATATACCAAAATGTCCTTTAATTTTATGGGCTTAAACATGTCATGTGAAAAGTTGAAATTAAAACATCGCTAGCCAGAAAAGGAATGAGATCATTCTTTTTTAAACAGATTAAAAATCAAAGTAGATCACTCTTTTTGAAATGGATCAGGGAGTAATATTTATGAAGGAGTAATAAATTACTATAGTTTTAATGGGTTATTATTTTACCAATAATCCAATACTAAGAATCGAAATTCTATCGATAATTCGAATTTTTTTAATAAAATTATTAAAAATTCATTAACTTAATAACTCAAAAACAATAAATCAATTTAAGAGTGTAGATTATATATGCCTCATTTTGGTCTAATTATTTTTGCCTAATTATTGTACTTTGTATGGTTCAATCTCTTTCTAATTGTTATAGCAATTAGTTATGATATACCAAGAAATTTAACATATAATAATGTAACTATAATCATCACTTCATAGAATCAACTTTTATATCTTTGGTGATATATTCTTATTATACATTACTTCAGACAAAGCCTTCATTTTATTTATTCGTTTCAGTGCGATATATGATATCATTGTCGATTTTCTTATTTATTTTTTTGGAGTTATAAATCCAATATACTTGAAATTTCCCCTTTTGGATAACTTGCGTATCGATCGATTGATCATCATTTTCTACCTTCGCTTTACATTATGTCAATAGACTTGCATGCATTCCAGTTATCATGTTGTGTCCTTTAACCTGAAATCATTGAACTCTAGAGTCGGTGTCTCCAAACTTCCAGCTTACCATTAACTCCACAACGTGTCTAGTCTATTGATACTATGATGGTAAACACATTCCACCTCAAACCTTGAGTTTACATGTTTGAGTCACCAAGAAAGTAAAAAGATGGAAAATCCACAAAAGAGTTAAAAAATGATTAATAGTACTCTATTATATACTTCATAAATAACATACAAAATGACACTTCTTGAATATATCGCGTTAATTTTATCCATCACTGAGACAAGTAGAAACGACTAATGATCGATCTTTGATATAATCCCATCATGATCTAAAAGTGTTTTGAATCACCTTTTATTATTTTTATGATCTGAATTTTGACTTTATCGTACATATCTCTACACCTCCCTGCCCTCCACCCCCCAACTACACCAGTTGACTTTTGCCAGCAAAATGCCACGTGGCAAACACGCACTTCCCCACGAAAAATCTAGAAAAACTTAATTTATAATATTTTAAAAAATATTTTTTAATTTAATTTTATGCGTGACATATATTAAACTTACAAAATAAAATTAAAAGTTATTGTGTTATATGAAGATGTATAATCGAATTAATGAGCTTACATTTAATAATTCGTTGAATAACTCTATTAGTTTTCAGCTTAATATTTAATTAATGTCTTGATGATGTTGAATTATAATCAAAATAATGAGTTAATGTCCACTAATTAATTTGTCAAACCATTCAATCAATGTTCAACTACTATGTTGAATTACTATATATCTCTTATATATTTGTTTTCACATATTAAATTTAATTTGAGAATTTATCGAAAATAATTTCTAACTTTCATAAAGTAGAGAGAAGTTTACGTACAAATTATTTTCTTTCAATCTTATTTATAATCTTTTAAAATATTTTATTTGACGTTCGATATTCGTATTGAAATTTGAATCACATTGGAAAATCTCACGTTAAAGATAAAGAAATTCACAATAGAAAATGACTGAAGAAATTTTATGCAATTTTTAATCTTCATAAAGTAAAAATAAGTCTGTGTAAACATAATGTTTTGCTGACCTTATTTATAAACTTTTTTTATCTGATATTTGATATCATATCAGAGTTCAACCATATCTAAATTCGCACGAAAAAACTCACATTAAAAAGTAAAAAACTCTGTAACAAAAGCAAATTACTCATGAAATTTCATTTAGTATATTATTGTTATGATATTTTCATTATGCGTGAAATTGCTCGATTGGTGATCAATTATAATTATTCTTCCCATTTAAAAAAGAAGAATTAATTTTTTTTCAACAACACTTTAATTTAGGATTACAAATTGAAAAATCATCTTAATTTTTTTAAATTCCGTTCCAAATCAAACTACGTCATTCTTTTCGAAATGATGGAAATACTATTCTTCAAACCCCCACCCCACCCAAACCCCCCAACTACCAATTTTTTTTTTTGATTTTCCACCCAATGTCCGGAGCCCATGAAGCCCCGACTAAATCCGGATTCGCGCTCCCCAACTACCAATTAACAAGTGATAGGTTCACTTGGCCGGCCAAGGACACGTGGCAGACACCCACTTGGCCCACCAAAAACCAATAAAAAAACTCCAATTTTAAAATCAAGAATTGACAATATCTGACATGGCCACCTCTCTCAGAGCCCACATGCTCATTTCTCTCCACCACCACCGCCGCCCCCGCCGCAGTCACCAACTCCGGCAGCCATGTATGGTGGAGCCGGAGACGATGAGACAAACCCAAGTTTGGTCGAACGATTCTGCTCACTCGAATCGAGTCATAGGAAGCTTCAAGAACAGCTGAATGTTTTATTGCAAGAGAAAAAGACTGATAATACGGATTCAGATGAGAAATTGATGGATTCAAGTGAAATGGGGTTTGCTGTTCCTGGGGTTTTCTATACTGGGAGTCCGTACAGGAATGTTTTGAATTATATGGGTCATGCTGTTCATGTTAGTAGAGCTATTACAGGGGAAATTATTTACTGGTAAGTGAAATTAAAAACTTGTTTTAAGTTCAAATTTGATGATGAGATTACTTTGTTTATATTGGGTGGTGTTTGATTTTGAGTTTTGATTTGTTAATTGAAGTTGACTTGAGTTAGATTTACTTTGAAAAGTTGATTCTTTTGTTGGTTTTTGTTTATTTTGAGCTCCCGTTTGATCATAGATTTTGAAGTTAAAATTTGAGTTTTGGAATTTGGATATGCATGTTACACTTTCTGAAGTTTTTTGAGTGGAAGTTCCAAAACCTGAACTTGAAAATATTTGAAGATTGAATTTTTAAAGTCTGATCAAATTTCATGGTCGAGCAGATATTTGAAGACAATTTCTAGTGTGTAAAATGTTTGATTTGAGTTGGGATTGTTGATATTTTGAGTTTTTGCTTGGTAAAATGAAGTTGATTTGAGCTAGATTTTCTTTGAAAAATTGTTTTTTCTATTGCATTTTGTATTTTTTTTCCAATGTAAGGAACAAATTTGAAGGATTTTAGCATACCTTCAATTAATTCAGGATTGAGGCATAGTTGATTGATTGAATGTTTTTTTTTTTTTTTTGGGGGGGGGGGGGGATAACACCTCGAATGTGATTGCTTGATTCAAATTATGCTAGATTAATTATTTGTAGTTAGTAGATTATGTTGCTTAAGACTCTTTATCTTTATAGGATATTTTGCAATTCTTGATTAAACTGCTAGCAAAATTGCTTCTTTTATTGATTTTTGTATCTTTTTAATGTGAGGAGCAGATTTAGAGGATTTTCGTATACCCCAAAGTAGTTCTAGGATTGAGTCGTAGTTGATTGATTGATTTCTTTTTGGAAAACAAGGTGTTGGATGTGATTGACTGATTCTAATTATCCTAAAGATTAATTATTTTGAGTTAAGTAACGTACTATTTTTTTCTGGATATTTTGTAATTCTTGATTTAACTGCTAGAAGTTTGTTCAAAGACATATTCTGCGATGATCGTTATAGCTGCTAAGACTACCTTTGCCAGTTAGCATTGTGGCATGAATAAACTATTTGTACTGAAAATATAGAGAACTTGTAGTATCTTTTAAAAAAAACTAATTTTTATAATAATTTTTTGAGATGAGCTCAAATGGAGCGACATGGACAGTGAAGATTCATGATTGAGCCCAACTTTTTGGAGATTAAGGCATAGTTGTTGCCATTGTAAAGTTATGCTAGCAAGCAATAAAGCATCAAGGCTCCACCATTGATTATATTACCAAGAGACACTTTGGTTTATGCAAATATTTCTCCATAAGTTTGATGTTAAATCCTCTTTCATATCTTGTTTAGATATGTAGGTATATAGATTGTCTTGCATCCGACATTAGAGAAGATTCAATTACCTTCTCATCGACCCTTTTTAGAATTAAGAGAGGAAAACATTTGTTTCCTGCTAGAAGAAATAAAAAAGAACTACTGCGATTTAAGGTCATGTAGAAAACGTAAAAAGAAACAAGACTATAGGTGCCAGGGGCAGATCTAGGGGGGCAGGAGGGTGTTCACTCGAACCCCCTTGGCAAAATATTACACTATATGTAAGGCATTCTTTTAACTTTTGATGTACATATTTAGATTTTGAATCCATTGAACACAAGACTAGAGGTTGACTTAGTGGTTTAGGGGTTCAAAATTCACTTTGAGGTTCCAAGTTCAAGTCCAGGCACTACAAGTTTATTTCCAAACCCCTTTAGTGAAAATCCTAGATCCGCTACTACTAGGTGTTTTTGTCTGTTGTGAGTTGCATAATATGCAAGGAAAATTTTCTATTGCAGGAATCGATCTGCTGAAAGACTTTATGGCTATAAAGAGCATGAAGTACTTGGACGGATGACCACTGAGTTTCTTATTTGTGAAGAATATCATCAATTGTTAAGGATTGCCAGGGAAAGATTGTGCTGTGGACAATCATGGTCCGGTCTGTTTCCTTGTAAGAAGAGGTCTGGTCAGATCTTTATGGCAATGATAACGAAGAGCCCATTGTACGAGGATGGTGAGCTTTTTGGTATTATCACTGTTTCAAATGACGCAGCTTCGTTCAGTAATACAAACTCAAAGGACAGCAGTACCCATGAGGACAATGGTGAACCTGGTGCTCGGGGGATCAATTTCAAAAGGATTCAATGGAATCAACGACCACAAATTGCATCATCTGTTTCAAATCTGGTGCTTCTATCGTGTAGTCATTGTGGTTCATAAATATTTTGGTCCAACTTTCTGAATAATTATCCCTTGTTTTTCTTGATTTTTTAGGCCTCAAAAGTTTTCTCACTGAAGCGTGGAGAAGATGCATCTGCAGACGTGAACGCTAGGGATGAGGTTGATTTAGACACCAAAGAAGGAAAACCACTGAAGCCACCCAGAGCACCAGTAAGTGTGAAAGTAGTTGGTTTACTTGCTTCTCAATGACTAAAATGACATTTTATGAGGTAACATTAAAGTTTCAGGCGACACGGCTGAGTTTCAGTTTGCTCGGTGGGAAGGATAGAGCTAACACCGAGAGCTCTGGGAAGGATGAATCTACATTTGACATTGCTCAGCCTTCCAAATTTGTAATTTCCTGCTTCTTTACATGTCTGGAGTGTGGTTCTATATGATGTCCCTCTCTTTCTTTTTGGCTTTATTAACTTCTTTGTAAAGATTGTCTGGCATAACTTATTTTAATAAGTTTTATTAGAATAGTCATGGAAAAAATCTCAATTTCTGCTACTATCTATTGTCTCTTATACTTCAATTATCACACTATTTTGTTGTAGTCACTGTTTCCCTAATATTTTATCATGCTTTCTATAGTATTTTTCCATGATTTCTTCACTTCCATTATTTATTTTTTTCAATCTGATTTGATATGCTTTTCCTTGTGCCGAGGGTCAAACAACCTCTCTAAGGTCTGCATATACTTACCCTCTTCAAACCCCACTTATGGATTATACTAGGCATGTTATTGTTGTTGTTGTTGATTAAAGCTGGATGTTATTTCTAATGAGTAGTTTGCAACAATTGTAGGCAGCAAAGGTTATGTCAAAGCTCAATATTGCAGGATTTGGGCACATTAGTAAAGAGAAGGGTCAACAGAACGGGGATGATGATACTCCTTTTGGTGAGAATGTAGCTGAACCTCAGTCACCAACAGCATCTGATTCTACAGAAAAATATTGCCACTTTGTTGATGGACATCATCACCTCCAAAAAAACCAGAAAGGAACTTGTTGTCATCCTGGAAAAACGTGTGCCCCTACAACTGGGCATGAGGTTTCCGGAGGGTCCTCCTCAAGGAACTCAGATAAATTTCCCGAGGCACTTGAAATTCCTGAACAGATTCCAGGATCATGTATGAGTGATGAACTTCAGCAATCGCCAAAGTCAGGTGGGAGCACAGATAGCCATGGAAATTCATCATACAAAGTTGAGAATGAGTCGAGCTTGATAGTAGATTGTGAAATTTTATGGGAAGACATTAGCCTAAAGGAGGAAATTGGACGAGGTAAATAGAGTTATCTCACCATTGTTTACATTTTTAGATCTTTGCTCTTTTGAGCTAATGTACCATATGACAAATATTTTATTTTAGTAGTTCCTTTGTTGATTGTTCATACATGTATCCACTCATTGTATGTTTTGAGCATAACATCTGTGCTGGAAGGAAGAAACTGTTACCTGAATTTTGGTACAATGGTTGCCTTGTTTACTCTTAGCGTAAATTATCATCATGTAATGCTGAGTCTTTTATCATTTATCAAGTACAGAAAACATGTTAGTTTTTGAATGATCACTGACCTCAATGTCTATTCTTTAGGTTCATATGGTGTTGTGAATCATGGAATCTGGAATGGATCGGTAATTCTCTAGTTTACAAGTTTTTGGTTTTGTTCTAAAGGTTAGTGAAATATTATTTCATCATGGAGGTATATTAATTATTAAATCTCTCAATGATTACTTTAGGATGTTGCTGTTAAGGTTTACTTTGGGAATCAATGCAGCAATGAAACACTACTCGACTACAAAAAGGAGGTATGCAATATGAGCTGCTAGATGGACACTACCTCGAGAGAACAGAAACTTTTAATTTACTTTCTACCGTGTTTCTCAGGTTGAAATAATGAAAAGACTCAGACATCCTAACGTGTTGCTATTCATGGGGGCTGTATTTTCTCAAGAAAAATCTGCCATTGTCACAGAGTTTTTACCCAGGTATTGAACTCAAGTCACTCTCCCGCGGGAGAATGCCGTGGAGAAGTTTGTCGATAAACTGGAATGGCAATTGGCAGATGATTGTCCACTCTGTCCAGCTGGGAAAATAAAATTGACCACATTTCTCATCATGTATTTCAGGGGAAGTCTTTTCAAAACACTTCACGGAAATAATCATCTATTAGACTTCAGACGGCGTCTTAGGATGGCCCTCGATGTGGTGTGGTTTCTGCTTGGACTCATCAATTTCCTTCTCTAATATATTTTCAGTGTAACACTTGACCAAGTAAAAATCATGGTTTTCGCATATGTGTTTAATTGACCATAGGCAAGAGGTATGAATTATTTGCATCGCCGGAACCCACCTATTGTACATAGAGACCTGAAATCATCAAACCTGCTTGTCGATAAAAGTTGGACTGTCAAGGTACTGATTACTGAACTGAAGCTTTATATTATTCTCAGTGAAACCCTTCAATAAATAAGTACATTGGCATAACTTTTTCCAGGTTGGAGATTTTGGCCTATCAAGATTTAAAGATTCAACCTTTTTATCAACAAAATCTGGGCGAGGGACGGTAAACATCTTAACTTCTTTTTTCCCCCTTTTTCATTGTCACATCAGATATACATTATGCCAATACCGGTCTGCTTTTGTTTTCTTGATTATTGCAGCCCCAGTGGATGGCTCCTGAAGTACTTCGAAATGAACCTTCTACAGAAAAGTAAGTTCACAAAACCTTGCTTGGAAGCTTCATAAGAAGATCAAATAATCCTGCATCCGTCAATTTGTGTAAATGTCTAGGTGATTGGCTGATGCTCACTTGCTTGTTGAGCTTGAGCCCTTTCCCCTTTGTATCTTCGTCCCAAAGAACATGTTCAACGTAGGAAGACCAAATGTCGCTTAGTACGTCAGCATTTTTTTCTCTTTTATATTGCTGTACATTATACCTTCAATAATCACTAATAGCATGGCTATGGCCTTACACTATGGTGAGTGGAAGTGTTTCAAAAGTGATAGCATAAACCTAAAATCACATGGAAGGAAGCTTTCTCGAAAGACCTTTCCTTGGAATCAAAATGCAGACTTAGCTAAAGATAACACGAAATGGAAGGAAAAAATCCATATAAGTTGTATCTACTAGTTAAGAAATCTGAATAAGTTACAAACTTTTATCTGATTTGGTATGATGACGACATGAGTTGAGCTTAAATGAACCAGTAACGATTCATATAGCCAATCCCAACCCATTTGGCATTGAGATGTAGTCGTAGTTGTTGAATTGCAATGACTTTCTGATAGATTTCTTCTATTATCGCGCAGGTCAGATGTCTTCAGTTTTGGCGTGATACTATGGGAATTAATGACTGAATCTATTCCATGGAACAACCTTAATTCTGTACAGGTAAACAAACTCTCCTCTTTCGAACTGCTTTGTAATCCTTTTCCTCGAGTAGAGGGTCTATTAGAGACAACCTCTCTATCTCCCATGATAGGGATAAGATTTGCGTACACACTACCCTCCCCAGTCAGATTACAGATTACATCGAGTATGTTATTGTTGTTCTTATGTGGAACCAATGAACTTTTCTCTTTAAAGGTCGTAGGAGTCGTTGGATTTATGGATCGTAGATTGGAAATTCCTGAGAATCTTGATACTCGAGTTTCTACAATCATCCTCGATTGTTGGCAAAGGTGCTCGTTTCCCTCTCATTCATTTCGTTTGATGTTCTCATCGATGTATGCAAAATGCACTCGAACTAAGCCTCATTTTCTTCTCTGAATACAAACAGCAATCCAACACTCCGTCCATCGTTCCAAGACATAATCCAAAGGACAACAAACATAATTCTCTCGTTCACAGGATCAACGACAGCTAGGAAGAACACAGGGACATAATAAGATCAAACGCGAATCGACAGGTTTACTCCAGCTAGTTACAATGAATTAGCAATACATAAGGCACTACAAGTTTCTTGTTTCAAAGTTTAGATTAATGTTTTCCATTTACTCTCAAAGTTAAAGGGATGTTAGAAGCATATATGTTGGAATCCCTTGGTCTTTTGCAATATAGTGAGTAGGCAAGTCTCGTCGAGAAATTACACTGTGTAGATAGGTTGATTTTTTCTCTTTTTTTTTTTAATGTATGTATAAAATTCTCTTAGCTTCTTCGTACGTTTACTTCTTTATATTTTGATTTTTTTCAAGTAGAGCTTAACCAATCTGAATCTTGATGTGATATTCTTGTCTATTGCCCTTATTTGAGACAGTTGTTTAGTAAATTACTCCTTTTTATTTCTCTTGCACTTTATCGTTATTTTTTCGACCATGATTTAAAGAATTCTTTCAAAACAAATCGAAAATCTTATGAGAAAAAAGTTAAATTATTATTTAAAAATATTCTAAAATACCCCACCAACCCCAAACTTCTTGATCATAAATTAGGTCAGCAAAAACATTCAAGATTTGTGAAATTCATGTAGAAGATTTGTTAATGAAAAAGGGAACACAAGAGACTTATAAGACTGTCTAAAAAGCCATTTTTGTTGACTTATAAGCCATTCTCATTTTTTTTAGTTGTTATGTTGTGATTTTCGAAAGTTATTTTAATTAATTTTTAAAGTTAAATAAAATTACATTAATTTTATATTTTAAAATAAAAATTCAGATATTCAAAAATTATACAATACTCTAAATTATAAAAAAAAATTATATCAGTATGATAATAAAATTACATTTTATAATGTTAGTCAAAGTTCATATTATTTGATTCTCAAAAAGAAAATTATGAGAACTAAAAATAAACGGAGAGAAACTTTTGATATGTGGTCGTAAACAAGCTTAAGATATTTACGTAGTTATAATTCATCTTATTAAGGTAAAAGAGACATTTTAAAATTAAATTATATCTAAATATAAAAATATGATATTCTTTTTAAACAGACTAAGCAAAAAAAAGTGATATATAAATAGAATAAATAAACTAATAATTACTTTAAATTCTTAAAATAAAAATTATATTAAAATATTTTTATAATTCTCTATTAATGGTCGGTGTCCATTAATTAATATGGAAAATAAGAAGAATTGGAGTAAATAAAGTCAACAAAAGTCTAATAAATAATTAAGAAATATTGAATTATTTTTTTAATTTCTTTCTCTTTGAAATATAATTGTCGGTTCAGATATTTGAATTGGATGCCGTTGTCAATTGACGTATCTGTTTTAATTGTTTTAATTGTGATTTTATAATATTATCTCTAATAAATCATTTTCTCAGCTGCTTCAGCTATGATTTTACTATATCACCCTAATCAATTATTTTAGGTGATAAATCGGACTAAAAAATAATTTATATTGACTGCTTGCTTGAGCAGCTTCCGACGGGTCAATAAAAAATAATTTATGGACTTTTTGATCTAATCTTTTCAAGGTAGCTGCGTATTGACGTGTCTGCTTCAACAACTTCATAATATTTCTTTAGTAGCTTCAATTATAATTTCACAATATCTTTAAAAATATATAGGAAAAGTCTATTGATATCACATAAATTGAGACTAAAAAATAATTTATATTGAGCTCGTGCTAGCATGGGTTTTTGCCACTAGTTTGTTAATAAGTGTAAAATGAATTAAAACATTATTTATTTTGGAACAAAATGTAGTCAAAGATAATGAAATTTTATATGGAATTTATTTTCCTAATTTTGGTATTAAAATAATTTTCACGTGCAATGTAAATCTAATCACCAATTTTATATGGAATTTATTTTCTATTTTGGTCAGATTATATTCTCTTCTTTTTGTCCATTTTTTATGAAAACATTTTTGTTGTTTTTCTTATGTAATTGTAATTTCTAATTTCCATTCTATGTATTTTGACTCAAATGAGTGAATTTCGTCAATAATGAGGTAATTTTTTACTATTGAAACTTTGATTTAGATCGATAAAATTCATGTTTAATTATTTTTTCATTTAGAAATTGACCATCAAATTGATCCAAATAGACGATCATAAAAAAAAATGTATGTGTTACACACTCACAAAAGATTTCCATGAATTCATATTTTCAATATTTATTTCATTATAGACAACTTGTAATCTGAACATATTGATTACTAAGATTTCTTTTTTAATTAAAATAATAAAAATAGAGACTTTTTGGTTGCTACTTTATCTTGATAAGTAATATTTTTATGACCCATAGATAAGAAGGAAAATATTAAAAAATTCATTGCTATTTATAATTAATTAAATTAATGGCCATATGGCTATATTGTCCTTTTTTTGGTTTTCCACTCGATATTTAGAGTCCATATTAGAGTCCCGACTGATTCAGATCACGCACTACAGGATCCATTCGAGAGTGACACTTTCAACATAATTTTCTCCATATTTATAAGATCGAACCTGAGACAACTGATTAAGAATGAAGCAACGATGCCACAACCAATGTTGATGGTTATGTTGCCTATATATAATAATCTTTTTATGAATTTAAAGACTTGCTTTATCATATTTTCTTATGTGAATCATCTAAAACATATTTGTCAGTTCGATTTATAATATATCATTTTTGAATAAGGATAAAATCTATAATCTTCTGGAAACATTCTCTCTATCTCCATGAGATAGTGGTAATGTTTGCGTACATTTTTCCCTCCCTAGACTCCACATGTGGAATTTTCACTGGATATGTTGTTGTCGTCGATAAAACCTATAATCTTTACTAACATTATTACATAAATAAAACACTCAATATTATTGGTTGACTACATGAATTACCTTTATCTTATCAGTAAGAGTCTGATTTTTCACCTTATAATCTCCTTCCTCGTTTCTCCTTCCCAACGTACCGTCAATTTTAATTATTTTTCTTCAAAATAAAATAAATTAAAAATAAGAAAAGGACTTGGTGATCCAAAAAAGAAGAAGTCAATAATATATATATATATATTGATCTCCCAATATGTCCTACAAGATAGTACATTACATTTGACTTGCTCCAAACTTTTCACAAATCATTAATTTCCTTCCTCTTTATTTCTCACTTCTCTTGACAAAACTAAATTATTTTTTTCTACTCACAATATGGGCAAAGCAACCAAATGGTTCAAAGCACTTCTTGGCTTCAAAAAAGATGACTCCTCTTCTTATAATAAGAAAAAATGGAGTGATGTTAAATCCTACAAAGATAAGGATTTTCATCAACACCACCATCACCACCACCATCATGATGAATCATACTACACGAATGGTCACGCTGGAGTGGACCCCAGAGTCGATGAGGTCCACTCCAGCATGACGATGATGATGTGGAGCAATGAGGAGAGGGCTGCTGTTGTGATACAATCACATTTTAGAGCTTATCTGGTTAGTTGTATATATATTCTCTTTCTGTTTCATTTTATGTGAAGGTATTAGCTGGTGATACGGAATTTATGAGAGAAAAAATAATAATTTGAGAATTTTGGATTGTGTTAATATATTAAAAGGGAGAAAATATATATTTCTTTTCTTCAATTGTCCATCTAAAATAGTTTCTAGAGACAAACATGTTTATCTGTAAAACCAATTTAAATTTAAGAAATATATAATTTTTAAAGAAATTATGATTCTAATTATGTTGTAATATTTGTCTGGTTATCAAAACATGTTCAGCGAAATTTCACAAGTGGGGTCTGAGGAGGGTAGAGTGTACGTAGATCTTACCATCACTATCTCTTAGAGATAGAGAGACTGTTTCCGAAAGACCTTTGGCTCAAATATAATAGACTGAATTATTCGTTATTAATTCTGATGAAACTGTATCTGATAAAGTAGTTGAGTTACACGTAAATTGATCGGTGTTTGTTGAGCTCAGCAGGGGTGGGTGGGTGGGTGGTTAGCACATGCATGGTCAAATGTATACATGTAAAAAGAAAGTAGACTATTTTGGACCAATGTGGACCAGAATGTCTAAAACTAGAAAATTTGTGGTCCAAAGTGTACTTCAAAATTCTACGAAGTTAGTCTATACATTCACACTATGAAGATATTTTTCAAAATAAAGTTATGTATAACAAAAATTTTATGTAGTAAAACCTATGTCTTCGAGTTTCGCACATAACGAGAGCTTAATGCATCAGACTGTCGGTCAACTTATTGAGAGCATATTCAAGACTTCACTTGATATCTATCAATTACTATAAGCTAAGTGTTACATGAGTAAATTCAACAGCAGACTCTAGTTCTTGTATTCGTCTTTGCACCATTTAGTTGCAAAATTGAATGACACTTGATCATACACTCGCATTTTCTAACTATTTTCCATTTTGAATGTGTAAATTTGAAGTCAAGGAGAGCTTTACGCGCGTTGAAGGGACTTGTGAAGCTTCAAGCACTAGTAAGAGGTCATATTGTGAGGAAACAAACCGCGGATATGCTAAGACGTATGCAGGCGTTGATAAGAGCTCAGTCAAGAGCTCGTGCTGGACGATCTATGGTTTTTGAGTCATCTCCTTTTAGCGCGAAATCTACTCAATTTCTTCATCGCGTAAGTAACACATAAAAAAACACTCCTAAATAAATATTACTATACTCATTTCGTTTCCTTTTATATGATGATGTTTGACTAATCATCTCGTTCATTCTGAATCTTGATATGTAGGGTCCTACAACTCCTGATCAATTCGAGCAAATTATTCGTGCAAGAAGCATGAATAATCATCAAATATTTATCCTCAAGGTACTTTAAAATTTGCAATCATTCATACCTTTATCGTTAACAAATTGACACATTCATGACGATTTGCTAACAACATAGGTATGAATGACCCTAAAGTATAGTAACGCTAATAAAATTAAGATATTTCATATCGCGAAAAAGTAAATTCATACATTTTCCCCCCTTATCTAACATGAAAATTGTATAAATGCAGAGCAATGCCAATGCCAAACAGAGGAATCTATTTCATTCCTCTGAACTTAGCTATGATGAAACATGTTACTCTTGTGTTGATACTAGCCCACACCTTCACTCAACAGCATCATCGAGATGTACTCGTTCGAGGACAGGACCATTTACGCCAACAAAGAGTACACGAAGCTACACGAGTGATGAACACTCGAATAGTCATCCGAATTACATGTCTTACACCGAGGCAGCTAAGGCAAAGACGCGCTCGTTGAGTGCACCAAGACTAAGACTAAGGAGTGCCTGTTAGGGACGATTTTGGATGAATTTGGACGCGGTTGTTATCACATATATTGAGACGATTTCGAGTTCAAAGTTTGTGAGTTCGAGATTCAAACTAGTTCATCGATCATACTAACATATATATGTATGTATCTATAGTTCTGAATGTTTTAATGTCATGAACACTTGAACCTGGATTTTCCTTTGTCAATGAACTTATGTGAATCATTTTGGTTGATGAGCGGAAAATATTTTTTCGTATTTGATTGGTGAATGAAAAGCATTTTTCAGAAAGTAATCTTTATTTTTAGCAAGAGAGTTGGAAATAGTTTTTAGGAATATAGGATCTAGCTCAGAAACCAACTCTGATAATCGATCTGGAACTCGACCCTAACGCTCAAACTAGGACACGATCTCGATGATTGATCTAGAATCCAACTCGAACTCGACATCCAAACTAGGACTCGACCTCAACACCCCAATCGAAACTCAACATTCAAACTAGAACGCACACTTTTGTCCCTATTTTGTGTTGGTCTTTAATTTATGTCTCTCATAATAAATAACTTTGTCACGTGGTGTAACTTTTTTTGTGGTATGACTTTCGATTATTTTTTCTACAAAACATTACAAAATTGTTTGTAATGATGTGGGAAAGAATTCCAATAGTGTTGACCTGATTCACGCTACATTGTTTAACATTTAGGGGTCACTCAACAGGATTTAGGTAATTTTCTTTGTTATTCGTATGTGTTAGCCCATGAATTTTTTTGATAATATGGTTTCTGGTCAATTTTTTCATGAAACATTTATAGAAGCGTCCATAATGATGTGAAAAAGAATTCCAATAGCCTCAGCTTGCTCTGCGCTACGTTTTTTTAATCATTTAGGGGTCACTCAACATAAATTAAGCTATTTTCTCTGTTTTTCTTGTGCGTTAGTCCATGAATTTTTTTATGGTATGACTTTCAGTCAATTTTTCCTTAAAACCTTTACAAAACCTTTCTTATTAACGTGAGGAAGAATTCCAATAGCCTCATCCTGATTTGTGCTACATTTTTTTAGCATTTAGGGGTCACTCAACAGAAAATAAACAATTTTCTCTGTTTTTGTGTGTATTAGCACATGAAATTTTTTTTGTGGTATGACTTCAGGTCAATTGTTTTGCAAAAATTGTTCAAAAGCATCCGCAATGACGTGGAAAAGTATTCCAATAGCCTTTGTCTGATCTACATTGTGTTTTTTTAGCATTTACGAGCCACTCAACAAGAACTAAACAATTTTCTCTATCTTTCGTATGTGTTAACCCATGAATATTTTGATTAAATGACTTCTAGTCAATTTTTATGCAAAAAAAACCTTTGGAGAACTGTCTATAATAACATGGGGATGAACTCTAATAATCTCGGTCTGATTCGCAGATCAAGATACATGGTAAAGTGTGAATGATATAATCAACATGAAATGTCACTATAAAATTTATTTTCCAAATATTTTAACCAAACATTTATGTAATTATTTGTGCAAATTGCACATATAATAAAAATAAATCAGTAATTTTGCAGCAAAATAGGTTTCGTGGTGTAGTTGGTTATCACGTCAGTCTAACACACTGAAGGTCTCCGGTTCGAGTCCGGGCGAAGCCATTTCCTTTTTGTTTTTTTTGTTTGCTTGGCGGATAATCGGGACCGAAGAAACTTTTCTGATAACGGCTTATTAGTTTAACAGTTAGAGAGTTATTTCATGTTACTTGATTATGGGGTTCAATTTTTCTACCGATAACCCAATAAACTTTATGATTTTTTTTTTTGGTCCAACATAGATGAACCTTGTATCAAACGATAAAATCTGGATAAATTTACACTTTTGTCCCTAGTTTGTGTTGGTCTTTGATTTACTTTCACGTGGTATAACTTATATTTTTATATTATAATATCCCACAAGTTACACTCAGACCTGACTTTAGTTCCCAAAGAACTTACGTCCCACTAGCATATATACATACAATTTCTGAAGAGCAAAAATTAAAAATCAATCCATTTGAATGACAAAACGTATAATCGATTTATATAATTTTTTCATTTTTTTATTTAAAATTTTATTATTTTTTTTTTTTTTGTGTGTGTGTCCTTAATGTTAGGCAAATTTTAGCTTATCCATTCATTTTAAGAAATTAATTCCTAGCCACTAAACAATTGTTCATTAGTACTTAAATAATTCTATGAGCCTTTTTTTTTTCTATTATAACTTTGGGGATTAGAGATTTATTTTTTATTCATATGTTAAGTTATTAATAATATCAAATCTCTATTCCCAAAATAAAAATTTTAAAAAAAATTAAAAAAAATGTCAAGTTTTGGAACCCAAACAAAATGCAAAGCATGTGATAAAACTGTGTATGCTGCGGAAGTAATTTCTGCAGGTGGTGTTAATTATCACAATACTTGTTTCAGATGTAGCCATTGCAATGGAAGACTTGCTGTAAGTTATTATTATTATTTTTTAAAATAAATAATTTTTAAAAATTATTTTATGATTTTTTTTTTAACGAATTTGATTGATCGATTTGTTTGTCTGATATGACAGATGGAATGATTGTTTTGTGTTATGGTTAGTTAGGATATTGTTTTCTTTGTTTTTGAATGAGTTGGATTGATTTGATTGATGTGATAGATGGAATGGTAAATTTGTGTTATGATTAGTTAGGACATTATCTTTCTTGTTTCGTGATTATTTTGAAAACTTGTTTTTAAATGAATCAGGTTGATTGATTCGATTGATATGATTTGTTTTTAAATGAGTCAAATTGAGTTGATAGATGGAATGGTAAATTTGTGTTATGATTAGTTAGGACATTATCTATCTTGTTTCGTGATTATTTTGAAGATTTGTTTTTAAATTAATCAGGTTGATTAACCTGATTCGACTGATATGATAGATGGAATGATAGTTTATGTTATAGTTAGGACATTATTTCTCTTATTTTTGAATAAGTCGGATTGATTCAATTGATGTGATAGATGGAATGGTAAATTTGTGTTATGATTAGTTAGGATATTATCTCCCTTGTTTCATGATTATTTTGAAGATCTGTTTTTAAATGAATCGGGTTGATTGATTCTATTGATATGATAGATGGAATGACAGTTTATGTTATAGTTAGTTTAACATTATCTTCCTTATTTTATGAATTTTATGAAGACTAATTTTTGAACGAGGTGGATAGATGTAGCTGATATGATAGATTGAATGATAATTCGGGTTATCGTTATAGTCAAGACATTATCTCCTTTAATTCGTGAATTTTTTAAACAAATTGGATCGATCGACTCGACTGAAATGATAGTTTGTGTTGTAGTAAATACATCATCTTCCTTATATGTAGACTTGTTTTTGAACGAATTGGATCAATCCAACTGTTACGATAGAAAAAATGAGAACTTGTGTTATACTTAGTTAAGACATTATCTCCTTCAATTCATGAATTTTTTAAACAAATTGGATCGATCGACTCGACTGAAATGATAGTTTGTGTTGTAGTAAATACATCATCTTCCTTATATGTAAACTCGTTTTTGAACGAATTGGATCAATCCAACTGTTACGATAGAAAAAAATGAGAACTTGTGTTATAATTAGTTAAGACATTATCTCCCTTATTTAATGATTTTCTTGAAGACTCATTTTTGAATGGATCAGATTGATCAACTCGACTAATAAAATATATTTAGGATATTTGTTTCATGCTTAGTCAGGACATTATCTCACTTTCATTATTTTTTACTAGTGTATATATTCCATGTACAAACGTATCATAATTCATAACATATATATATTCATGCATTACCATTTTATCGCTAAATTAATCATCACTATTTTTTTATAATAGATTTTTACCGTTTAATTACCATTTTTTATCGCTAAATTAATCATCACCTTATCAATTACCTATACTTGTGAAATCAACCACGGATTCTTACATCAGAATACATATACAATTATACATAATAATACCCCTTACGATATGACCCCTCCTTCCCTCCGATCTGATGTGATCGAAGAATACTCTGTGCATCAAATTATCGTTATCGTATATTTTTATTTAATTTTTTTCTATGAATTTTTATATAGTTGAGCAACTATTCTTGCTTGGATGGAACATTATTTTGCAAGCCACATTTTGAACAACTCCTCAAGGAAAAAGGAAGTGGGGCTTTGAAGTCTTCTTCACGTTAGTTTTAATTTTCTAAAATTTTGTTTAATAAATAAAAATAAAATTTAATTTTATTAATTTTTAAAATCTAATTATTTATTTTTTCATATGTTAAAATTTGCAGTTGGAAGGAACAATGATCTGGTATGTATTTTATTCCAACTTTAATTATCGAGGTCTTTTTAATTATTCTGTTCTGTTCAGTTTACGTGACATAGTTAAAATGATACGTAATTTAAGAAAAATAAAATATTTTTGTGATTACAGAACAGAAGCCCTAGCAAGTTATCCTCTCTGTTTTCTGGCACACAAGAAAAATGTGCATCATGCAAGAAAACTGTGTACCCATTGGAAAAGGTAAGAATTTTTTTCGAGTCTCGAGAATGAAAAATCTTTAGTATGTTTGCTGACACGAAACTGAATTAGTCAGATTTGTGAATTTTAATATCTAATAATTAAATAATTTTGGTTCAAACCTTATATATGTATTAAAAGAATTCATCAAATTATCCTTATGACTTAATTAGATACTTCGGAGATTTTTTCTAGGTTGCTTAAACACTTCAAAAATTCAATGGGTGTGAGTCAAATTCTTCAAAAATAGTATATAATTTTGGAGAATCTGACATAAATCATCAATATTTTTGAAAATTTCGAATATCATATATATAATTTTTTTCATTTTTATAGCGTTTTTTTAATTATATTATTGAAAAAAAACAACAGGTAACAGTAGATGGAGAATTTTACCATCAATTATGCTTCAAATGTGCACATGGTGGATGCAAACTTACAACATCATCATATGCGGCGTTAGATGGACTCGTGTATTGCAAGATTCATTTCTCTCAGTTGTTCAAAGAAAAAGGTTCCTATAATCATCTTACGAAAACTACAAATAAAAAAAATAATAACGCTGATGAGCAAGAAGGTTCGACTACTACTAATGTTGATGAGCCACCACAACCTCCAGCCGAAGAGACTCAAAATTAGTCATGACTTTTTAGCGCGAATTCATATTGAGTCAGATCCAAAATGAATATCGAGAATATCGAATAAAAAATCAAAAAGATAGTTGATCATATTCTTGATGAGTGAATATTGTTTGGTGAAGTGGTGATTAATTGGTTTTTGTTTTTCATTTGGAAATTTTGTAAAAGCCTATTAAAGGCACCATATATATTTTGTAATGTTTTTTCCTTAATTTTGCTTTAATAACAAACACATTGTTATCTTATATTATTATTATTATTATTATTATTATTATTATTATTATTATTATTATTATTATTATTATTATTATTATGTTTTAATTATATGGCAAATTCAAATTCATGTCAGATTTATAACACAATGAAAATATAAAGTACTCGATATATAATGATTTTTTAGGGTCAAGTTATGAAAATGTAAAGTACTCGATATATAATGATCTTCACAGGTGAAGGTTCTATTGTGCCCTTATATGAATTGAATGGTCCTTCGATCTTCGTTTGGTTCCAACAACCAATATAGATTTTATGAGACTCGTCCTCCTACTGAAAGGTTCTTAATTCTCAAAACTTGAACTTATCATCTCTAGTCAAATAAGAAATTAAATCGAGAGTTGGTATCAAGCGAGGGAGTTGCTATGGCCGTAATGAAGCGAATGAACTGATGTTCATTTGATTCCAGCAATCAACATAGATCTCGTAAAATTCACCCTTCTATTGAAAGACTCTTAATTCTCAAAACTCTAAATCTAACAACACTAGTCAAATATCTATATATGTGCAAAAGTTATTGAATTCCCACGATTTTCCGCATCCATAATTAATTACATAGTACTTTTTTTTTCCTAAAAAAAGGGTTTTAAAACCACAATTTACATCACGTGCCAATCACGTGACCTCCTTACCCCTTACAACCAATATCAAAACTCTCACAATCTTATATCAATACAAATATAACTCAGAGAGGATAAATTGGGATTTTGAGGTGTTGTGCAAAGAGACCCATATATAAAATTGTCAATGTTATTCAATAATATTTGATGAAATTCACTTTGTTTTTTCAAGAATGAACAACCTTAGCCTTGACAAAACCTTAACACCCAACCCCTTCTTGTCAGTTTCATCTTTACACCAGTCAAGAAGCTCAAAATCCCTTTGTTTACCCAGAAAAGTTCTTGTTTTTCCTGATAAAAATGATAATTCTGGCTCAATAACTAATGGGTTCTTGTCAAAAACTCATTTTTCCTCCAAAAAAATTGCTGTTTTTGCTGGTAAAGATGATTGTTCAAGCTCAATAGCAAGTGGGGTTCTGTCGAGAACTTATTTTTCCTCCAAAAAAATTGCTTTTTTTGCTTGTAAAGATGATAATTCAAGCTCAATAGCAAGTGGGGTTTTGTCAAGAACAGTTTTTTTCTCCAGAAAGACAAAGAAATTTGTTGTTTTTGCTTCTAAAGATGATAGGAATAGTAATAAGCTTGACCAATGGGACCAAATGGAACTCAAGTTTGGCAGATTAATTGGAGAAGACCCAAAATTGACCTTAGCTAAGGTTTATTTCTCTCCTTTAAACTTGCATTAATATGTTCATTGGTTATACTTTTTTCCCTTATGTATTAAGAAAATTATGTTCATAATTGTTTTTTTTAATTTTTCTTTGCTTAGTTAAGAAATTAGTTACTTGCTCTGTTTCAATTTATGTGACATTGCGTGACTATAACACGCGATATCTTTTGTGTGGCTAAAAAGCTTCTCCTTATTGTTGTCAGATATAGAAATGTGTCTGTCATTTTGGAACAGACTGATAAGGAAATAGTGTCACGTAATCTGTGAATGAGAGAGTATGTAGGATTCATATAGGTGACATACAGTTGGTAGCATATATAGTTAAGAGACTTTTTGAATGAATGCAAATTGAATTTTGAGGAGTCCTGTGGCTTTTCTACTTGTGTGTTGAGAATGGAGAGTTTTATTCCCTCTAAAGTTTTGAACTTTGATTTCGTTTACCAATGCAATGAGTGTTCTAGAGGAGAAAAGAACTATTTCTGCATCTAGAATTGAGGCTTAGTTGATAGTATAGATAGTTAAGAGACTTTTCGAATCAATGCAATTCAAAATCAAGGTGTATGATTTATATAGCTGATACAAATAAGAAATTTAGGATTGAGATTTAGTTGATAGTATAGATAGAAGAGACTTTTCGAAATCAATGCAATTCAAATTTGAGGAGTTGAGTGATTTTCCTTCCTATGTGATGAGAATGGAGAGTTCTAACCCTCAAAAGGTTTATACTTGGCTTTGGTTAACAGCAAAATGAGGGTTGTTATAGGGGAAAAAAAAACTAACCTGCATTTTGAATTGTACAATCATATATTGTGAGTTGATATCTGCTAACATGTTATCAGTTTCTTAGTATTGACCTTATGTGTAACTTCAGTTCTAAAATTTCAGTCATTCGTGCCTAAGTTAAACGTCCCTGAATTACTACTGTATGTTCCTATTTGATGATTGTGAGTTATATGGAATTGAAGAAGAGAAAAAGGAAACTTGTGGTAGTTTAGCAATTTGAAAGAAATTCTTAGATTGGGTCCTGTTTGTCCTGGCAAAACTTCTGTTGGTTCAATGCTGTATGCATCTGTCTGTTTCTGATTGTGATTCTTGATATCATAGATAATTAGTCGGAAAACAAACCCGCACACATCTTATCTTGAAATTGAAGAGTCATTTGATAAGAAGAAGGGAAAAACGTCCGGTGAAATTGTGGAGGTTCCATTTGATGCATCCAAGGAAAAGAAATCTCTCAATTCATCAAATGGATTAAATTTGGTTCGTCCTGTGCCCAAGAAGGGTGTTAAGTTCGAGGTTGATGAAAAACCGCCAAAGAGTGAGGGTTATAAACAAAGCCAACCAATTTCAAGACCTGAAGTAAGTAAAAGAAGTAGTGTTCCAAATGTCATATTGCGGAAACCAAGTTTGTATTCTGAGGAGGATGAATCATCAAGATTCAAAATTAAGCCAAACTTGACACTGAAAATGGGCAAAGAAGTGAAACCTGAGAAATTTAGTGATGTTACGTTGTTGAAGAAGCCGGAACCAATGAGGATCAGCTCTGACGATAGTGAAAAGAATGGACAATCAAGCGATAAGTCTAGTGATGTTACATTGTTGAAGAAGCCGGAGCCGATGAGAATCAACTCCGATAATAGTGACAAGAATGGACAATCAAGCTATGTCTTACCTTTAGCTAGTGATGACACTGTAGATGCTAGTCTGACAGAGGTGTATGCATCAACTAGTGAATCCAAAAACAGCTTGCTTCTGAATAAGCCAGAGCCTAGTAATTTGAATCTAAAGATAGATCCAAATCAAGAATCTTCCGAGGATCAGCATACTAGTATTTCAGATGAAAGTACTTTGAATGCAGCTAATACTTCTTCTGAGATTATAAATAAGACAGAGAATGAACTCCGCCAACCATTACAACCTGACAGAAGCAATCCTCTGGACAAGCAAGGCTCTGGGACAGGTAACAGGATTCTGTTCTTGAAAGATAGTCATCTGAGTGGTTATTTAGCATCTTAATCAGTGTACTTGATTGTTTTTCAAGGATTCCAGCAGACTGATACACAGCCTGCTGAGAGAAGTTCTGATTCCAATTCACCTTCTGAGACTGGACCCATGGAATCTTTGGATGCTGCTCTTCTTGGAAAACCAAAAAGGTACTTGTGGACATCGTTTTGCCCTTATATACTTTGCAGTTATGTTTTTTCTTGATTACTAACTTATGCTGCTATAGATTAGACCAACCTAAAAAGGTAACATCTAATGTTAGTCAAGAGGATATGCATCCTGTCAAATCTGAAGGCTATGGAAATGCTTCAGAGATTGAAAACTTCTTGGCAAAATCACCCATTAAGGTAGATTAATTTTTTCCTTCTTTCGGCATCCGCTCCCTAACTAGGACGATTGTATTTTGATGACTACTGAGTGCTGCAATCTCGTAGGAACATGAAGATAATGACTGGGTAAGAGCTGAAGAGCTTGTTAAGAGTGGAGGAAGAGAGGATGTGGAACTAGTCAGCTGTAGCACCCGAGGCTTTGTTGTAAGTCTACTTACTACCCCAACTCATCATATTACTTCAGTTTTGTTTATGGTAGGTGTACATCTGCTATCAACTTATTTCTTACGGAAACTCCTCACGTCTTTTTACAGGTATCTTTTGGTTCCTTGATAGGATTTTTGCCATATCGCAATCTTGCAGCCAGGTGGAAATTCTTAGCTTTTGAATCTTGGTTGAGGAGAAAAGGTTTGGATCCATCACAGTACAAGCAAGGTCTGGGGATCATTGGAGGCTATGATGGTTTTGGCAAGGCAGCTTCTCCCGAGGCAGGAGTAGATTTGCAAATTGCTAAAAATGCTGATGGGGAGATCTCGTCAGATATGAAACTTGAAGATCTTCTCAGAATTTATGACCAAGAGAAACTCAAGTTCTTATCATCATTTGTTGGTCAGGTGAGGAGGGCTTCATTATTTAATCTCAATCTTAGAACTCTGAGAAAGACCATAATTTGTGATCTGTGTCATGCAGAGGATCAGGGTAAGCGTGGTGTTGGCTGACAGAAATTCCAGAAGGCTAATATTCTCAATAAAGGCAAAAGAAAAGGAAGAGCTGGTTGAGAAGAAGAGGAGCCTTATGGTAAGAACATTAAATTGTTTAAACCTTACAAATTTTTTTGCTTAATATTTATCAAACTGGCTATCTCACAAACATCCTAGTTTCTATGGAATTTGGGGTCGGCTTTCTATGTTAAACTGATCATAAATATTGCTACTGACTTCAAGATATCTAACTTCTTTCTCCTTGTTCTATGTTAAAAGATATCCAGTAAATAGATGGGAACCCTTGAAGGAGGAAATGAACTTGGTCTCACTGTTAATAAGATAATAGGGGGATGATAACTACAAGTTTCTTAGTTAAATACTTCGTCATTCTCTTCAACATTTCTGTTTGCCTTCCTTTCAGCCCAACAAATAAGGGGGAAAAACAGGTGATTTTCAATAGTTCTTGTTGTTTGGATTTGGAGAGAAGCTGGAATATATGCAATATTACCAAATGTCTTTTGAATAGTTACTGTATGCTACCTCTTAGTTTAAGTTATTCTGAATTTTGTCCCAAGAATGAAGTCACTGAGCTTGTGGAATTTGCATTGCAGGCAAAACTTCAGGTTGGGGACGTGGTAAAATGTTGCATACAAAAAATTACCTATTTTGGTATATTTGTTGAGGTATATCAATGACATAACATGAGCGTCTTGTGGCAGTAACTCCTATCAACTATTGATTACATCTTAAATTTGCATCATGCGAATATAGGTTGAAGGAGTACCTGCGCTGATTCACCAGACAGAAGTGTCATGGGATGCCACTTTAGACCCTGCGTCATATTTTAAAATCGGTCAGGTAGTTGCTTCTAGATAAAGTAATTCTTACCTTCTGATGTTAAAGTGAAACGAAAATTTAACTGATCATTATAGATAAGTATAATGTTTTGAATTATGAAAGATCCATGCCTGGCTCAGAGTTTGTTGATTATGTTGTACATGTGAATGTGTTGGAGATTAAGCACATAATACATTCTGTGAAAATGTTGGAGCTGACTATTTAAGAGATATCTTACTTTTTGTGGAAATTTTTCCATGTAGATTGTGGAGGCAAAAGTTCACCAGTTAGACTTTTCACTTGAGCGCATCTTTTTGTCGTTGAAGGAAATAACGGTAAATTTCTTGTCATCCTGCTTCGATAACATTCCTTTTGAGCCGAGGGTCTATTGGAAACAACTTTTTTACCCCACAAAGGTCGGGGTAAGGTTCACGTACAACCTACCCTCCCCAGACCCAGCTTGTGGAATTACATTGGGTATGTTGTTGTTGTTAGGGAAATAAACGGTTATCTGTCTGTTTATTTTCCTGATATTGTAAGGTAAGATTGAAATTGACCTATGCATTTGTAAGTACTTTCTGCAGCCAGATCCCATGATGGAGGCCTTGGAGGCTGTAGTTGGTGATCATGATAATTTGAATGGAGAACTCCAAGCAGCAGAGCTTGATACCGAGGTTTATGTTCTTACCCTTGCAATTGAGCAGTTTTCTTCCTTTTGAACTTGATTCAATTTACCAAAGACGCCTCAGATCCTGTGTTATCAAAAGCAAAAATATGAACATATATGTTTAGTCCAACACTAATAACTATACGCATGAATGACAAATCTATGAACAAAGAAATTGAATTTTTTTCACAATAAAGTGAAATATCAATTGCTTAGTTTCACCTCTTTAGAGGAGGCTCATTGGCAAAGGAATGTATGCTTTAGAACCTTGATGACAACACTCAAGCCCAGATTAAGCGAGCTCAACACGTTTTGAACACCACTTTAGGGCTTAAGCTCACCTTTGACAACACTGCCAAAGAAGCCTTAGATTAGTACGTCATGCTTTTCCTCAATTTCGGTAAAATAATACTTGAGAAGTTATCGTTTCAGCAATGAATTCCATGCATAACACATAGTATATGTTGATACTTGTGTCATGATTCCTTACATTTACTGCAAATAGATTTCTTTACGTCATTGGTAAGAACAGAGTGCATTTGCTATCCCTACTCCAGTGGCCAGGGGGTCATAACTTTAACAACTGGAGTATCATTTTAGCGTTTGGTCAGGGTTTTCCTTCATTGACAGCAGTTAGGAGGATGTTTCTTAATAGCATTCACTGGATAAAGAATTTGCAGCATTTTCTTGGGGTCTTTGCTTTACTTATTAATGAAGTATTAGGTGCTCCATATATTCTGTTATGGCTTGTTTTGAGGTCAGTTCCCCTCAAGGACTGCAGAGATGTATCGAGGGTTTGCCTACTCAAGCATCGCCCTTCTGGGAGATATATCTGCTGACTTTGAAGTAATTGGCATTAAGATCAATGCAATTGCAGTTGAATGAAGATAAAATTGTAAGGGGGTGGGAGGACACTAAGTTGTGTCAATATCATGAATCCTACGTTGCTCGGACTCCAAAAATGTTGCTGCACCCATGCTGGATCTGCCAAAAATGCACTACTTTTGGAGGATCTGACTCGCACTTGTTGGGATTTTTGAAGAGTCTGAGCAACATAACTTGAATCTAATATTGTGTGGATATGTTAAAAAAAACATTTCAAAGGCTTGAGACAAGCACCCATGGCTTTGATTTGGTATAGTAAGGGGTAAAAGCTGAAGCTTCTCAATGTGACTATAGACCATCCTTCTCTGCTAACTATCCTTCGTGCTTCCTGATGTACTATAAAACTTTACAACTCAAATCAATTGTAGGGCGTTTTCTCGAAGTACAAACATATGAAATCATTACTGAATCTGATCTTCGATCGTAACATACATTTACGTTTGTCGTTAGCTTATAGTAGAATTTTCATGCAATGTTGTGCAGTGGCCTGACGTGGAATCTCTTATCAAAGAATTACAGCAATTTGAGGGTATCTCCTCTGTATCAAAAGGGCGGTACTTCTTGAGCCCTGGTTTGGCTCCAACATTTCAGGTATCACCTTACATAAGACATAAACATAAATCTAAGAGAGATGAAAACTAAAAAATTGACTAGTTCACCCACTGCTACACAACCAAGAACAATTTGCAGGCGTTTATTTAATAGTTGCGGGAAGTAGTTCTATTTTTTATTGTATCTTGATTCTGATTAATTTTGGCGGATGGTCATCTGCGGTCATGATCTATGTCGGGATGTCTGGTACAAAATTGCTAGTGTGGACTATGCATGTGTTACTTATGAGAGTGAAAATGCGTCATTTTCTTTCTTAAGATGGATGTTTACTCATCCATTAATAGAGGAACCAATTTTGTTCCCGTTAACACTTGAGTTTATTTTTTTAAACAAATAAAATAAAATTGGTGGTAGGGGAAGTGGAAATGGGGAAGGGATTACAAGGTGGGGAATCGAACCTTCACCGACAAGGTGAAAGTTCAGGTAGCCAACCAACTGAACTACTAAGATTCTCCTAACACCAAGGCTTTAAAGCAAATTCTACCTCGTTTCGTTTGACTAACCACTTCAAGACTTTTTTGGAACAAGTCATTGCTTTTTGTGAGATTGTTTTCACATAGCTGCATAATCATTCTCTTTCGCAACTTAATATGAAAGTTTATGGCATGTTTTTAGCCACAATACTTACAGCAATGCATTAGGTTGATAGGTTCACACTCATGTAAAAGATAGTGCATTCAACTGTGCATTTCCAGCTTTATTTTTTTTTGGAAGATTTTAATCGTTGATTTTCTATCAGGTTTATATGGCATCCATGTTTGAGAATCAATACAAGTTACTTGCTCGGTCGGGAAATAGAGTACAAGAGGTAAAAATTCAGTCATCCTTATTTTTCCCTAGTGTTGCATCATAATTGCATCTCCAATTTCTCTTTCCACAAAAGAAGGGTAAATTTGCTGTTTTGATAGCTGTTTCTTCGTGAGATGAGGGCCTTTCGGAAGCAACCTCTCTATCTCTGTGAGGTAGTGGTAAGGTTTGCGTACATTTTACCCTCCCTAGACCTCACTTATGGAATTTCACTGGGTATGTTGTTGTTGAAAGCTGTTTCGTCAAATCGTGATTCAAATGTTTAATTCTCGTGTTCATATCAATCGAGTATTTAATTGAAGCTTCTATGAAGTCCCGAAGTGTAAAATGCTTGACGTGTTGTCGTTTCACGAACTCTTGGATAACTTGTTACTTTTCCCTATGAATGAAATTCTATAATGTAACACCCAAGAGTGTCGCCTAGCGGTCAATGAAAGTTGAGAGCCATGAGTTCTTAGGTTCATATCCTAGCATTGCAAAAAAGCAGGTGTCTTCACATATCTGCCAAGCTTTAGTAAACAAAGTTATTCGGTACTTGTGCTAGTAGGAAACAGAAGGTTCTTTGCAGAATTAGTCGAGGTGCACACAAGTTGGTTCGGACACTATGTATTTTCCAACTTGCAACACCATTTAGATACTCGAACTATAGGTTGTGCTTATTGAGCACCTGAACACATGATAAATTATTTCTATTAGAGACTTCCGGTTCATATTTTGGAAGTGCGTGTTCTCAAGCATCTATAACGTAGAAAAATTTAAGTTGTCATCGATGTATTCCACCTCGATTCAGTAATAGGTAAACCGGAGATGTATATGCATAGGTAAGTCTTTTATATGGCAATAATACTAATTGGTGCTATTTGGACATTGTTTTGTGCAGGTGATAGTGGAAACATCATTGAGTAAAGAGGAAATGAAATCTGCAATTCAATCTTGTACAAACAAAGTTGAATAACCATATCGAAAATCAAAATAAGACGAATGTGACCATCGATCTTTCTGCGTTGGCAACCAACGGATGGTAAGGCTTTGAACCCGAATAAGCAGAGGCTGAAGTTATAACAGCAGAATCGAAGGAAAGAATGACCTAAACCGCGTCCTATTTAGAACGAAAATGGTGTCAATTTTATCAGTACTTTAGGATCTTATTTACTGGCAAGCAAGTGCTTTATGTTTAAGCATTGATGTTATCAAATAGTTGTGGTCGACTATATGAATCCTACGCGAAATCTCGACAAGAATCAGAAAAAAAAGAGATTTTAAAAGGGAATAAATGGCTTCGCCCAGACTCGAACCGGAGACCTTCAGTGTGTTAGACTGACGTGATAACCAACTACACCACGAAACCTGATCGATCACATTCCCTCCACACATATTTATATATCTTATTTAGTAGTGGCGAAATCAGAATTTTCGTTAAGAGGTTTCAAAATTTTAAGAAGTAGACACACGAACTAAGCGAAGAGGGTTCAATATCTAGTATATGTATATAAAAAAAATTATTTTATCATATATAAATAGTATAATTTTTTTTGCCAAAGGGAGTTCGGATGAACCCTTTAATCCCAATGTGGCTTCGCCATTGAGTATCAATTATCATTTTTAAAGAATCTGAACAACATAAATCTTTAAAGGACTAATTTTGTATATCCTCCATTAAACTTAACAAGACCCCTCATTCAACTCACCATTATTATCAACTATTTTCAAATTTCGAAGTATTTTTTTTGAAATAAACTAAAATAGTGTCTCGTAAAACGAAACAGAATCAATACAAAATCCATTAAAATCTTAAAAGACTAGCATAATGGTACATATATTTTTGTCAATTAAGACATGAACTCAAAACTTAATTTAACACATGTAGCCCATGCATGTTTAGTTATATTGCCCATGCACTCTTAAAATATCGTCGCATCTGTATCTGAACCTCAAAAAACCTGATACTTATATCAGTCGATATTTTGTATGTCCTCTGTTATAACTTGATGAGACCCCTCATTCAACTGATAATTATTATCATGCGTAACCAAATTAACAAGAAAATCAAAAACATCAGTGGCTATAATAGCAGATACAATATCATCTTTATGAAGAATATTTTTTCTTTTTTCATGAATATTATTATTTGTCATAATAATCCATGCCCTTTTTGTAATTTCTTCAATAAATAATTCACATGCCTTAGAAAAAATAATTGGGGCTTCACCAGAAATCATTTTTACATCATCACTTGAATTCTTCATTATTTTCTTGATTCTTGCTAGTGGCAATGAATGTGGACCTGTTTTTCTTGAAAGAATTCCTGAATATGCACCTGCTTGCCTCATTTTCTTCTCGTCAAGGATTTATCGAAAATAGTTTATCTATCTTTACAAGATAAGAGTAAGATCGATTGCCACCTTATTCAAATTTTGCTTCTGGAATTACACTGAATATGTTGTTGATATAGGTATATATAGGAAACTTTGATTAAAAAAAATTGTGACTTTTTTTTTTGGGATAATATAGGAGTGAATTTTGAGTTTGGAAAAAAAAAAGGGAAAGAAATTTATAATTTGTTTGAATTATTTCATGAAGAATATATTTGCATGAATATATATATATATAGATATTAGGATGGCCGGCTTGCTTGGCCGGCTAGAGGATACTAGCTAAAAATTCATAATATTCAATATTAATTTGGAGGGTTTTATATGATAATTTTTTCTTTAAATGTCAACTATAAGGTGTGATCATGTAGGTGTGTCTTTCGAAAACAGTCGATCTATCTTCACGAGGTGGGAGAAGGGGTTGCATATACTCTTCCATCTGTGAGATTATATAAAATATAGTGTTGTTATATTTAAGTAGAAGTTGTTTCTAATAAACCCTCGAATTAAGTAAAAATATTTCAAAGTAGCGGGAGTGAAGAAGTCGTGATAAAGAGAAGCATTTTAAAGCATTCTTATTGCAACAAAATAATATAATAATCAAAGTTGAATAAATAAAAAACAGTAGCAGAGATCGAATAACAAGTAATTGTCAGAGTAATACAACAACTAATAGTATGGAAGGATAAGCGAGAATACACTCAACTAGCTAAATAACCTTCTGCACTTATATATTACCTCCATAACCAGCTCTTATCTGAGGTTAAGTCCTCAGTCAGTCGAAGTTGTGTCGTGTCTTGCCTAATTACCTCTCCTCAATACTTTCTTGTCTTACGTCTACCTCTCTTGAAACTATTCATAGTCAATCTCTCACGCTTCCACATTAATGCATCTGTGCATGCACATGTTTTAACCATCGCAATTTTGCTTTTCACATCTTTTCCACAATTGAGATATATTACTTTCACCTTGTTTCAGATATCAATATTTCTAACTTATCCATTCTTGTATGTCAGGATATATATTCAGATTTTTTTACTACGTGGGTTGTTATTCTGATTTCTTTCTATCTATCTAAAATTTGGTGAGTAAAGTAATTCGATATTTATAATAGTGAGAGGTATGTCATATACATTCGGTGAAATAATTAAAGTGCATGTAAATTGACTCGAAAACTAGGGAAAAGAAGCTTTCAAATTGAAAATGAGTGAAAGTAAATTAGTTGCAAATCCAAAATTTTATAAGTTTCATATTATTATTTTTTTAAATTGTCATTGATGACAACATCCAAAAAGGAAGTTGAAAAATGCCACTGGTCAATAATAATATCTAATTTAATTTTTAATTTGAAATTATTTCATAGCATCATCTAATTTTTATAATATATTAAAGTTGACTAAATATAAAATCTACAATTATGTTATAGCTTGTAAGGACAAACTACAACTTTTTTGTGAAATTGACAAGATATTTAATTTAAAGATCCTTGTTGATTATCATTGTTTGAAAATGATTGGTAAAATATGTGATCAAATAATTTTTAATTATATAAATAGAAGCATATTCTAGAATGATAATTAAAAAAATGGACTAATTAATGTGATTAAATTTTCTCCAAACAATAAGTTGTGTGGTCAAATGTCACATTTGATTTGAGAGCATCCAAATAATTTTGTGTTTAGGACTAATCTAATTAATTGTTGATAAATTCATTATAAAATTCCCACTTCTCAAATTGGAGTATCTTATGTACATTATTAAGGTAGTTGATCATGAGTATAACTATTTTATTTATCATCGAGGATCGTGATGAGATGAGTAGGATTACTTTATCTTTAATTAGAAATTTCGGCTTCAAGTCTTGAAAATAACGGAGGGGAGATTTTAACTGTAACAACTCATCTTGAGATGAATAGTCCCACATCGACAAAACACAAAAGAGATGATAGGTATATAAGTAAATAAGTCTTACCTACTAGTCACGTGTTTTGAAGCCATGCGAGCTTAGGTCCAAAGCAGATAATATCACTAGCGGGTTGGGCAGTTACAAATTATTATATCAGAATCACTCCTATGTCAGCCTTGTCGATGTGGGCCAAAGTTCAGCTGAGTTTAGGCGAATCCCGATGGGGCAAATCTCAGTGATGAGTCTAGGCGAATCCCATAAACCTCAACGAGGACGCTGAGTCCATGGAGGTTGTGTATATAACAACCCATTTTGAGATGAGAAGTCTCACATTGACAAAACATAGGAGAGATGGTGGGTATATAAGTAAACAGACTTACTAGTGACGCTAAGTAAACAAACCTACTAGTGACGCATTTTAAAGTTGTGCGGACTTAGAACCAAAACGGAAAATATCACTAGTGAGTTAGGTTGTTACATTAACAGAGTGTTTTTACCTTTATTGAGCTTTATACAATGTAATTTGAATTAGTCAGACCCTACAAAGGGTAAATACCACCCAAAAGTTAAAAGAAGATATTTAGATGAATTAAAACAACTTTTTTTAGGCCGATGAAATAACAACAACAACAACAACAACAAAAACTCATATTAATGATAAAGTGTACGCGCACCTTATTCCTATATTTCGAGAAGGTGGAGAAATTATTTTCGTTAGACTCTAGATTTAACAAATGTTGAAAAATTAAAGGCAATACCACCAAAGAAAAGGATAGCATCAACTTGTTATTTTTCCACCTTTACCCCTTGAAAAAACAGTTAATTTCATGGAGTTTCAAAAGTTTGAATATTTGGAATTTGGCATGAATTCATTTTTAATAATTCATATTGCAAGTTTTAATCAAAATAAATATAATGCATACATATATACACAGATATACATATATAATTCACTTTCAATATATAGTACAATTACTATAAAAGATAAATATTTTATAAATATGATATATCTAAGTAATAAATAAAAATATATATTTATAAATAGTAAATATTTTATTAAAAAAACTCAAAAAAAATAGGGCAAATTATAGAAATCCCATACTTTACATGCATAATCTCAATATATACCAACTTTTTTTGAAATTACTAAAAATCCCTTATTTTTTAAGAAACGTCGAT
>JBCEWC010000350.1:0-61031 GCA_038996855.1 Solanum aculeatissimum | reverse complement strand
CCAACCAAAACTCACACTTGCTAAATTTTTCATACAATTTCTTTTCCCTCAAAGTTTGGAGAGCCAACCTCAAATGAACCATATGCTCTTGCTCACTACGGAAGTAAATCAAAATATCATCAATAAAGACCACCACAAAAGTATCGAGAAATGTCTTGAACACCCTATTCATAAGGTCCATAAACACCACCGGAGCATTAGTCAACCCAAAAGACATTACCACAAATTCAAAATGACTACAACGGTTACGAAAATCCATCTTGGGAATATCACACTCCCTCATTTTCAATTGATGATAACCCGAACGGAGATCTATTTTGGAGAAATGAGTAGCCCCTTGAAGTTGGTCAAACAAGTCATCGATTCTAGGGAACGGGTACCTATTCTTAACAGGTACCTTGTTCAATTGCCTATAGTCAATACAAATCCGAAGAGTCCCATACTTTTTCCTTACAAACAACACCGGAGCACCCCAAGGTGAAATGCTAGGCCTAGTATACCTTTTTTCCAACAAATCCTTCAATTGGTCTTTCAACTCCTTTAACTCCACCAGAGCCATCTGATACAGGGGGAATGGAAATGGGTTGAGTATTCGGGAGAAGGTATATACAAAAATCCACCTTTCTATCGGGAGGGATGCTGTGCAAATCGTTCGAAAATACATTAGGGAACTCTCTTACTACCGACACCAATTCAAGCCTAGGGGGTTCTCCTTCCATATCTCTAACCCGAACAATGTGATAGATACACCCTTTCCCAATCATTCTTCGGGCGTTAAGGTAGGAAATAAACCTACCCTTAACTATAAAATTTCCACCCTTCTATTCTAATACCGACTCATTAGGGACTTGAAACTTAACCCGTCTAGTTCTACAATCAATAGAGGCGTATGATGCATGCAACTAATCCATTCCAAGAATGACATTGAAATCATACATTTCAAGTTCTACAAGATCACCAAGAAATACCTTATGCAGCACCGACACGGGACAACCCCTATACACTTTCCGGGCCACAATAGAGTCACCCACGGGAGTATACACAGAATAAGGTTCCCTCAAGGTTTCAGAACTCACACCAAATTTAGTACCCAACAAAGGAGTCACAAAAGATAAATTGGCACCCGAATCAAGTAAAGCATATGCATCAAAGTTAAAGATTTTTAACATACCTGTGATGACATACGGAGCTTCCTTCACCTCTTGGAGGGCATGAAGAGCTTAAAACTGGTTGTTCCTTGGAGCACCTCCAACCGCAGCCTTTGGTGGCCCTTGACCACCAGGAGCAACTTGGTACTTCTTCATGTTCTTCGAGTAATCTGAGATTTTGTGGTCCAAGCTACCACATTTAAAGCAAGCACCCGTGACTTGTCTACATACACCCAAATGATTACGGCCACAATGAGCACAACGGCGAATCCGAGGAGCATCCACAGTTTGTGCCTTAGGAGGAGACACCTTAATAACAAGTCTCATATTATAACCTTGGCCTTGTTGGAAACAGCCAAATCCACCAACCGTTACACTCGAGAACCCACGATCAAGTAGGGACCTCTTCGCCTCATGCACTCTTCTCTCCTTCAACTTTTCCCCCTCAATTTTCTCGGCATAGGTTATGAGTCTCGAAATATCCATTTCCTTAATAAGCATAGCCGTCCAACACTTCTTCACAACCAAATTCGACACACTCGATATGAACTTGTGCATTCTTGCATGGGGATCCGAAACAAGTGTAGGAGCATACTTCAAAAGTTTTTTACATTTGAGGGCATAGTCCCTCACGATCATAGAGCCTTGATGAAGGTTGATAAATTCGGTCATCTTAGCTTCCCTAAGCTCAAGTGGGAAGAACCGATCAAGGAAGGCCATCTTGAATTCCTCCCAACCTACTTTCACATCCATCACCCTCTCCATGAGTCATTGTCCATACCAAACTTGTGCCACATCCTTGAGTTGGTAAGCCGCCAACTCCGCCTTTTCCTCCGAACTCACCCCTATAATTGATAACATTTTGGTGAGCTCATCCATAAATTCTTGAGCATCCTCATCGACCCTGGAACTATAGAACTCCAGAGGGTTCATACGAGTGAAGTCCCTTACCCTTGAAGTCGGAGTAGTGACATTGGCCAGGTTGACAGGCTGAGCTTGGTTGGCCACAACTTGGGACAACATGGAGACAACATTATGGAACTCAGCATGGAAACCTGTTCCTCAACCAGTTCACGAGGATCCATCTCCTCAACTTTCGGAGCCAGACGGGGAAGAGGGGCTCTTCTTGGAGGCATTTTCTGAAAGAACGACAATACCAAAGTTTAGAGACTCATCATAAGATATCATGACACGACATAAGGAAGAAACAAAATGAGACAATTCCTAGAACGTCATCATAGCCTCTTGTTCATAGACATGGCGCGCATCACACCCATGAACAAGACTCTAATCGATGCGGCATGTTAGACTCGGAGGATCATTACAAACCTAGGGCTATGATACCATCTTTGTCACAACCCGGATAAGGAGACTAGATGTGACATAGCGAAGGAGAATCTGAAGGCCCTCGATCAAGCCATCATAGCATCATTACACACATCATCGATTCAAAAGTGCAGAAGCTAAACACATAACACATAAGCTCCAAGGGAAATTGGGGCTTTGGACTCAAGCTATGGGGACGATGTCGGGAATGGGATAAACATACATACACATAACACATAGCAAATATCTCTAAGAGGACGGGTAAGTAGGACTCAAGCTATGGTGGAACACCGGGGTTGTGGGACTTGCCATATAAGCACATAGTCATTCACAATTCCCAACATACGAGTCATAAGCATGATAAGAGATAATTTTCATAATCAAGGCTAAATAAGCATAGTATTACATAACCAAATGTTCAACATAGCAATTCAACGTACAAGAGTCTAGAATGATCTAACAAGCCTCTACATGAATGAGCGGGGCCTCAATAAGTTTGGGCTTATCCTTAAGACATGAGTAAGTAAATAACATAATGTAAAGTAGGTGGATAGACGGTGGCTATTTCCCTTGAACAAAAGGGCTCACCACTAGCAAAGTCTTCAAGAAGGTAATCAAGCGTCGTCTAGTAGAATGTAAATATCATCTCCTGTCCCTACATGGTAAGAACATGTAGACAAGAATATGGGTTAACACAATTAAGCACTAAGTATGCGGGCATGTAATGCATATGACAAGTATAGTATGACTAAGCGACATGTCAAGGGGACTAGTGCTACGAAAGGAATAAGCGTAGCCAAAGAGTAATATAACAATATGCTATGCCATGATGCATGAGATGCAATCCTGTGATCATATATAGCAGGGATGTAACCTCAACCGACAACATGGATGACCCGAGCAAGTCAATACCCGGATCCGGACTTCTTGCCAAGTAGTACCCTAAACACCCCATGAAATAAGAGGATACAATACAAGTCATCCCATATATGGAGAAATCCCTAGGTAGCCATGGTTTGACGAAAAGGGTGGGGCCCTTGGGGATAGCCCACTTACTATACCAATCCCTCGGTCTAAGGTCTCATCCCACGAGAATACGTATATATACATGTAACGTCAAATCGAAAGACTTACATTCTTTTCAAATCATGCATATGCTTAGGCCATAGGCCAACAAAAGTTTCCAAAACATTTCATGATCATTCCAGGTCAATGCAATAAGAGTAACTCGTCTACATAGTTTATCATATCAAGCCTTCAAACATGTCATGGTGGTGCAAGCACCCAATTGCTGAAAGAGCCATGGCAAGGGACTATGTGATGACAAGTCTTACATGTCAAATCATGTCAAGTGTTTCATCATAACAATAACCATACATATTCCATGAATGAGGAACAAGATCTTGGGTAATTGAATTCAAACTTAATTTCACAATTTGAAAGATAATTTCTCATATATCATATAGAAATCTATAAATAAGGCATAATGCAAGTTACCCATGCTTAATTAAATCATGAAAGGGACATGCACTTTGATTCATCAAGGGTTTACATGAACATTCATGAATTCAAGCTTAAAACATGATTAAATCACCTAAATACTATAATCCCAATCAACTATTTACATCAAAATCGGAAGAACCCAAAACTTAAAGAAATCTAAAATTCAAAAATTAAAGGTTAGGGTTCTTGGGTCTTCAAGGATGGAAGAAAACCCTTGAATCAAATCCTACATACCTTGAAATCACCAAAGGAGTTGGAAAGTCAAACAAGTCAAGGTTGTCTTCCTCAAATTTCTTCAAGCTTTCTTCAATGGAGGTCAAGAGGATTTTAGAAATTTCAAAGTGTATAGAGGAGGCTTAGAATGGATGAATATAGGTTAGGGTTAGGTTAAGGGGGTTTAGGGGGCCTTAGGACACCTAAAAAGGGCCCAGGGATTAATTAAATCACGAAATTACCATTAATGAAACAGACACTTAACTGTAAAATAGTGGTTCACAGAGGAGCTACAGTTTCCATGAACATGCCACACGGTCCGTCAAAGGTTCCGTCAACCTTGCCTTAGCCAAAACTTCAATGCGAACTCTCGGAGGACTTTCTGGACTACTTGACGAGGGGAATCACGGGCTGTGTTGCTTCACACGGACTGTGTACTGGTCCGTGGAGCCACACTTGGCCCAAGAATCGACCCCCAACCTTTTCCAAGACTCTGCCCCACTCAACGGACCACCAAATGGGCCGTACAAGGTCTCACAGACCATGGGGTGGTCCGTGAGCCATGCCTTCGGTTTTGGGGTGGGTCCTGGCCACCCCTAGCTCACTGGACCATGGAACGGACCCCCAAATGGACCTGGACCCTCACACGGTCCGTGGTCCTTGCCTTGGGCCATTTCTAGGGCCTATCTCCAATGTCTTTCGAATTTCAGGCAGTCCCACTATTTTGGTCACAACTTCCTCATATAAACTCCGAATCCAGTGAAACTAGTTGCTTTGCGAAGGTAACTCCAATTGATTCAATTCAATATGTAGCAGCCCACACGTTTTGACTGGTATCGAAGGTTATGCTACTTCAAAGCATACTGTCCAAACGACCTCTCTAGGCCACCAAATGATTCATTTTGCGTTCGACCACTTAAACTCAACCCGTGACTATCAAAAGTCAATCATGACTAGTATACCATCATATAAGACCAACCATAAGGAGTTGTTTTGAATTTTTTTGGGTCGTTACATGATTCTTTTGGGTAAGTATTTTTAACATCTTTTTAATTAATTTCCATGAGTTTTATCTTGGTTTTGTCTTTAATTTCATGATTTTGAATACCCAAAATTAGGAATTTTTAGTCTATGATTTCAAACCTTAAAATGGTGATTTATCATTCGATTTGAACTCAATTTTTGTAGAATTTTCACCATGGACTTTATTTTTTGTGTAGAACCTATTTTTAAAATCAATTTCCAGGTTCAGAAATATCAACTTTTAGCTCTAATTTTGACCATTTTACCCCTAAGCCTGATTCATACTAATATGGGTATCAAAATACTCCTCTTGATGCATAACATCTATATTTGATTGCAATTGATCGATTTAGGGATCTTTTGGAGGATTGAGGTTATTGACAGTTTGTCCAAGTGTGATTCTCGGCATTGAGGTAGGTTTAACTATCATTTATGGGATTGGATATGATTTATTGGACTTGTTCTTGTGATAATTTTACGATCTAGACTAATTCATAAGTAGATGGATTGATAGAATAACATTTTGATGAAATGTGGTTCTGGTTACGCCGACAATTGTGTAATTGCAATCCTATTGATAAATTGAGATGAAATCTTATGAATTTAGATACTTTGGGATATTAATGTGATAATATAAGACTTGTGCTTCTATTTAGGTAATTTGATGGCTTCAGAGGTACTTTTGAGGATCATATGTATATTTTGGGATGAGTAAGGTCTGGTGTTGTTGGCATATATGTAGATTTTAGGACGACTAAGGTCTGGTGTTGTTGGCATATTTGTATATTTTCAAACGAGTAAAGTCAGGTATTGTTGGATTATTTGTATATTTTGGGATGAGTGAGGTTCGGTGTTGTTGATACACTTTAATATTGGTATAACTGTGATGATTTGAGACTTGATGACTATTTAGGGTACTAAGTGAGGTACTTAGAATTACTTTCCATGGTTATATGAGGTTTATATATTAGTATTCTTATCAAGTTACTATTGGATATATATCTTGACGTGTATTTTTGGCATGCACGTTTTCCATATTGCATTTATACCACTTGAGCCATCGTTATACTTAAGACATTGTGATACTAGACATACCCTTATATAATACCTACAATGCCTTAAGATACGTTAGAATCTACATGTATATTGGGATGAGTGAGGTCTAGTATTGTCGGTACACTAGACTATTGGTATGAATATGAGGTGTTGAGGCTTGAGGATAGTTTTGTGGTACTTGTTATTATATTTCATAATTCTATGATGTTTACTTATTGGTATTCTTATTATGATGTTAATTTATTATTTGAATTATATCATTGATATACATTCCCTCCAATTGTACTATACCACCCTTTGACCCAGGCAGGAGGCAAGGGTAACGTACATATTATTTCTCAAACCCCATAACTCGGGTAGAAGGCAAGGGTGACACTTATATCACTTCTCAAACCCCCTGACCCAAGCAGTAGGGAAGGGTAATACTTATGTCACTTCTCATATCCCTTGATCCAGGCAGGAGGCAAAGGTAAAATATATGTCAATTTTCAAACCCTTTGACCTAGACATGAGGCAAAGGTAAGACATACCGCTTTTCAATCCCCCTTGAACATGTGTAGGTGACAAGGTTGGGGTACCATGACATTCCTTGACCACGGCCGGGTGGCAAGGTTGCATTTATACATCTCCTATGCATCACATTATTGAATACTTATGCTAGTTTTATCTAAACTCATATATATATATATGTATATATATTTTAATTGTGCTCTAACCTTTTTGATGCAACTGATATTATTATTCGTTATTACATACTTGTTTGATTTCTCTTACCTAGTCGGTTGAACCTACTAGTATATTGTGGTATACTCACCCCAACTTTATTTCCTCCCTTTAGATTAAGCACAGGGACCTACACAGGGCAGTTGATTCATTCTAGCAGAAATATTATCCATCTATCATGATCTTAGCGGTGAGGCTCAAACTTCAAGTCATCATGGTTTTTTGATATTTCCTCTTTGTAGCTTTCTATTTTAGGCATTGTACTAGATACTATCAGGCAACTTTGTATCTTTCATTAGAGACAGTTATATCTTACTCCTTTGCACTACTTTAGATGCTCTTGTACTCAAACTCTATCTTTTAGGATTTCATATGTTATGTTGTGGTTGTTTCTGCTTTACTTTATTGTCCTTTAGTCTCAATTCAATTTTAATTCATGACAAGTTTTGTATCAAAGCTCTAGGTTCGTTGGACTTGTGAGTCAAAAGTAGGGTGTGTACTAAAGTCTTACGGATCGGTATGTTGGCGTCCATACCTATCTTCGGGAGGATATAGGGCACTTAATAGGTAAAGCTTCCATGCTTTGCTTCTGTTCGTTCTTTTTCTTCATATCACATACTTTGAAAGTGTCTAATCTACTCTATCCTTATAGATGCCATTTATTAGACCCTGGTGATCCGTGGGGGAGTATGAGCCAACTGATGTGGCTCTTACTTATGGTCGAGGTAGAGTACGTGATAGGGCCATAGCTGAGAACATGCTAGAAGGGAACCTCCGCCCAGAGGAAAAACTAGATTGGCTTCTCCAGAGCCTAAATTAGAGCAAGAGAGGATTATAGACTATGGTTCACCATCACCCACCCGTGATGCTATGCTCTTAATTCAGGATCTACTCCTACGCATATTGGCCAAACTTGACGGGGCTTCTATGACTCAATTAGTATAGATGCATCAACTTCTACACTGTTGGTTAGCATTTCTATAGCTCCAGTTGACCTAGTCATGATTCTTGTTGGCCTTTACTTAGTCCCAGAGAATTCTCTTATGACTTCCATGATTCCTCCTTAGACATTTTAGCCGAGTTTTAGTTCGCAAGTTCAAGGAATTATGGGGTATCTTCAGGAGGCCACAACTTTCTTGATTCTGGCCAAGGGCATATTTTTGAGTATGTTGGATCACACTTACATGATGGAGCATATCAGACATGATAGACAAGGTGGAGAGAAAAGGTTTCATTAGCATGGTTAGTTTAGTAGTCACCCGCCATGAGATTAAGAGTTTTAGAGGCAAGGCCATCAGGGTTGGGTAATTCATGCAGCCATCCTAGCATTTGATAGTGTTTATAGGTCTAGGCCTACATAGACAGGCCATGATAGCTCTTTTAGTGCAGCTAGATGTGGTGGCTTTTTAGGGTAGCCATCTTAAAGATAGGAGACCAATGCTTGTTATCATTGTGATGAGATTGGACACATGACCCATCATTTCCCTCACCATGCACCTCTCGCTCAGGTTTATGGGTCCCAACCAGACTGTCAAGCTCCAAGACTAGTAACTAGAGATACGTCTTAGGGCGTGAGGGGTGGTACCAGAGGAGGACGTCACATAGTTAGAGGTGGAGTCCATAAAGGCACATAGACTAATAGTGGGCATAAAGTATGTTATGCTTTCCAAGAGAAAGTCGAGGTAGAGACCCTTGATGAAGATATTACACGTATGGTTCTTATGTTCCATGATTTTACTTCTATTTTATTTGATCTAGACACCACTTATTCATATGTGTCAGCTTATTTTGCTTTGGATATCAATATTATATATGAGTTACTTATCTAACCTATTAGTATTTCACCTCAGTAGGTGAATCATTAGTGGTGAATTAGGAGTATCGAGGCTGTGTTATGACTTTTATAGGGAGAGATACTATTGCTAACTTGAGATTATTAGATATGGATAACTTCAATATTACATTGGTCATTATAAGTTCATGTGATATCATTCAGGTTAACTAATGCCCTAGTTGCTTTTATAGAGTTGATGAATTGAGTGTTCAAACCCTATTTGAATATATTTGTGATCGTGTTTATTGATTATATTTGATTATATCTTGGTTTACTCCAAGAGTGAAGCTGACCATGTTCAGAACTTGGGGACCTTACTTCAGAGATTGAGAGAGGACATGTTATAGACAAATTCTCAAAGTGTGAGTTTTGGCTTGAGTTCGTTGTATTTCTTGGTCTTTTATTGTCAAAGAATGGTACTATGGTTGATCCGGCTAACGAAGTAGCTGTTCGTGAGTGGGTTAGGCCTACTTCTGTGACTGAGATTCAAAGTTTCATTGGTTTGGTGGGGTATTATCAACATTTTATTAAGGGATTCTCCTCTATAGTAGCCCCGTCGACTAGACTAACTCAGAAGGATATGGCATTTCAGTGGTCTGAGGAGTGCAACGTGAGCTTCCAAAAGCTCGCAGTTTTGTTAACCTCAATATTAATTCTTTATTTGCTCGAGGAGAAAGTGCCATTTATTGTATATTGTGATGCTTCTGATATAGGTTTGGGTGGTATTTCATGTAGAGGGACAAAGTGATAGCTTATGTTTCTAGGCAGCAGAAGGTGCATAAAAAAGACCACCCTATCCATGATTTGGAGTTGGTTATGATTGTATTTGTGTTAAAATTATGATGACATTACCTTATTAGGGTGCATTAAAAGATCTTCACCGATCATCTAAGTCTCAAATACATCTTCTCTCATCCTGAATTAAACATGAGACACTATATGTGGTTGGCATTGCTTAAGGACTGTGATATCTCTATTTTATGTCACTCCGAGAAGGAAAATGTTGTGGTAGATTCTTTGAGCCAGAAGGCTACTAGTATGAGGATTTTGACATTCTTGAGGGTTGAGGAGAGGCCCTTAGCTTTAGAGGTTCAATCGCTTTCTAGATAGATGGTTTATTTGGATATTTCTCCTCCACAGAGTATTTTGGCCTTTGTAGAGGCTAGATCTTCCTTACTTGATCAAATATGTGCTCATCAGTTGTGGACCCCAGGTTCTGCGTGATTTATAACAAAGTTTTGAGAGGTGAAGCCAAGGTAGCTAGTATTGATTATTGATTATGATGGTGTTTCAAGGATAAATGGTAGAGCCTATGTGCCTAAAGTAAGGGATTGGGTGAGATTTATATTAGAGAAGGCCTATTATACGAGATATTCCATCTATCCTAGTGTAGCAAATATGTACCATGATCTTAAACAACATTATCGGTGGATCGAGATAAGAAGGGACATAGCTGAGTTTGTATCAAAGTGTTTAAACTACCAACAAGTCAAGTATGAGCACCAAAGGCCTAGTGTTTTGATGTAAATGATGTCTATTCCAGAGTGGAAATGGGAAGATTGACTATAGATTTTGTTACAGATCTGCCTATGGCCTTGGGCATGTTTGATTCAATTTGGGTGGTTGATGATCGTTTGACCAAGTCGGCTCACTTTCTACCAATAGAACCAACACTTACCATTGACAGTGTTTGCATATAACAATAGTTACTATTCGAGCATCTAGATAGCACCATTAGAGACTTTGTATTGCTGTTGGTGTAAACTACCCATTAGATGGTTTTATTTAGGTTTTGTAGAGTTATTCAGTGTGGATCTACTCAGAGATGTCATGGATCAAGTTCATTTTATTCCGGATAAACTATTGACAGCTCTGAGTTGCTAGAAGAGTTATACTGATCGGAGGACTAGGATTCTTGAGTTCTCTGTTGGTGACAATGTTTAGCTAAAGGTATCACTATGAAGGGTGTGATGAGATTTAGGAAGAGGGGAAAGCTCAGTCCCAGATTCATTGTCCTACTTGAGATTTTTGGGAGAGTTGGTGAGCTGGCCTATGAGTTGGCTTTATCCCCGAGATTATCATCATTGCATCCTATTTTTCATATTTCTATGCTTCATCGGTACATTCCTGATGAGTCCCATATGATTCTGTTAAGTTGGGCACAAATTTATCCTTTGAGGAGGAGCTAGATTGGACAGACAGGTGCGGAGATTGATATCCAAAGATATATCTTTTGTGAAGGTTCAGTGGCGACACCTTTTAGTTGATGAGGCTACTTGGGAGTTAGAGTCTGACATGCGGGCCAGATATCTCAGCTTTTGTGAGGCTTCAAATACTTCTTTTTTCTTTATGTTCGACGACGAACATTATTTTTAGTGGTGAATGATGTAATGACCTAGTTGGTTATTTTTGAAATTATCTATGAAAATTACTATTTTAGCTTTTCATAAGTTTCTTTGGGCCTATTTTGAACTATTTGCATTGTTGGAACTGAAATCCTGAGTTTTAAAAATGAAAAAATATGAGTTTTAGCATTTTTGGAAGCTTAAGTTGTTGAAAAAGTGTGTTTTTGTACCTTTCTGAGTTTTGGATGTTGGATCGAAGATCAGTTGATTCCATTAGCTCCAAAATGTCAAAACAGGTCTATGTGAAATTACATAACTGAACTCGGAGTAAAAATGAGGTTTTTAGGCCAAAAGTTGTTTTGGAGTTGCTTTTGGAACAAACGTTTGACTTTGATCAACATTCAGAGTTCAGAAGCTCGAATCGAAATTTTAACAGTTCTAAAAGTTTTTTATGGTGAAACTAATACTAGAAATGGTCTCGTAATATTTTTCATAGTTGTCGAGGGCAGTTTTGGTATTTTGAGTTGTAAAGTAGTTTATTTGAGTTGCATTGGTAAATATGGCGAGGAGGCCTCAAAAATGATTTTTGATGATTCCGTTGAGTTTGGATCACTTTTTCTCGTATGGGTACAAATTTGGTTTGTGTAATTCTGATTTTGGATAAGTTTCAAGGGGTTATTCCGAGTTTTGAGTCTGGTTGTGTGTTGCTAGTTCAAATTTACTTGTGTAGGTGAAACTTTTCTCCGCGTTCGCAGTGGTATGTTATGCTTCTTCTCCGCATTCGTGGAGTACTTGCTGGTGACCGACCCCCCCAAACCTTCTGTACGTTCGCATACTGGCCCCCACATACACGGAGGTCTTGTGTCAACTTCTACTCTGCATTCGCAGATCTTTATTCGCGTTCGCAAAGTGTATTTTGTCTATGAAGTTCTTAAAATCCAAGAAGCACCATTTTTACTCCATTTTCAAACATATCAAGTTTTTTGGGATACTTTTTAAGAAGGTTTTTGAAGGATTCTTTTGGATAAGTGTTTCTAACATCTTTTTAATTAATTTTCATGAGTTTTATCTTTATTTTGTCTTGAATTTCATAATTTTGAATATCCAAAATTGGGAATTTTTAGTATATGATTTCAAAACTTAAAATGGTGATTTCTCATTCAATTTGAGCTCAAATTTTATTTAATTTTCATCCTTGAACTCCATTTTTTGTGTAGAACTTGATTTTAAAGTCAATGTTCAGATTTGAAAACTTCAAAATTTAACCCTGATTATGACCATTTTGCCCCTAAGCCTAATTCGTGCCAATATGGGTATCAAAATGCACCTCTTGACGTATAGTATCTATTTTGGATAGTGGTTGATTGATTCGGTGATCGTTTGGAAGATTGAGTTGATTGAAACCTTATTCAAGTGCAGTTTTGACATTGAGATAGGTTCGGCTAACCTTTATGGAATTGAATATGAGTTATTGAACTTGTTCTTGTGATAATTGTAAGATCTAGACCATTCATGAGTAGATGGACTGATATAATAGAATTTTGATAAAAATGTGATTCCGGTTATGCCAACAATTGAGTAATTGCTATCCTGTTGATAAATTAAGATTAAATCTTGTTAATTGAGAGAGTTTGGGATATTAATGTGATAATATAAGAATTGTGATTATGTTTGGACAATTTGTAGTAATTTGTTGTCTTCAGAGATACTTTTGAGGATCATGTGTACATTTTTGGATAAGTAAGGTCCAGTGTTGTTGACATATTTGTATATTTTGGGACGAGTAAGGTCCGGTGTTGCTGGCATATTTGTATATTTTGGGATGATTGATGTATGGTATTGTTGATACACTTAACTATTTGTATAACTATAAGGATTTGAGACTTGATGATGGGTTGGGGGTACTAGTTGAGGCACTTGGTATTACTTTCCATGATTATATGAGGTTTATATATTTGTATTCTTATCATGTTGCCATTTTATATATATCTTGACGTGTATTTTTGGCATATACTTTTTCCATATTGCATCTGTACCACTTGAGCCATCGTGATACTTGAGACATTGTGATACTAGAGATACCCTTATATAATACCTATGATGCCTTGAGGTACGTTAGGATCTACGTGTACATTGGGATGAATGAGGTATGGTATTGTCGGTACACTAGACTATTGGAATGAATATGAGGAGTTGAGGCTTGAGGATAGTTTTGTGGTATTATTTATGGTACTCGTTATTATACTTCATGATTCTAAGATGTTTACTTACCGGTATTCTTATTACGATGATAATTTATGCTTTGAATTATATTATTGACATGCATTCACTCCATATTGTACTATACCACCCCTTGACCCGGGCTGGAGGCAAGGGTAATATACATATCATTTGTCAAACCCCTTGACCTGGGCAGGAGGCAAAGGTAATACTTATATCACTTCTCAAACCCCTTGACCTGTGCAGGAGACAAAGGTAATACTTATATCACTTCTCAAATCTCTTGATCCAAGTAGGAGGAAAGGGTAAAATATGTCACTTTTCAAATCTTTGACCTGGGCAGGAGGCAAGGGTCATACATACCACTGTTCAATCCCCCTTGACCGTGGGCAGGTGGCATGGTTTGGGTACCGTGACATTTCTTGACCATAAAAAGGTGGCAAGGTTGCATCATACATATCCTATGAATCACATTATTGACTACTTATGCTAGTTTTAACTGAACTCATATATATGTATATATATTTTAATAGTGTGCTAAACTTTTTGATATAGGTGATAGTATTCTTTGTTATTACATACTTGTTTGATTTTTCTGACCCAATCGATTAAATCTACTGGGTACATATTGATGTGTTCACCCCTACTTTGTTTTCTTCCCGCAATTCAAGAATAAGGACCCATACAAGATAGTTGATTCATTCTAGTAGAGATATTATCCATCTATCCAGATCTTAGCGGTAAGCTTCAAACTTTGAGTCATCGTGGATCTTTCAGATTTCCTCTTTGTTGCTTTCTATTTCAGACATTGTACTAGATACTATCAGACACCTTTGTATCTTTCATTTGAGATAGTTTTATCTTACTCTTTCACACTACTTTAGATGCTCTTATACTCATGACTCTAGGTTTTGGGATTTCATATGTTATGTTGTGGTTGTTTTCGCTTTACTTTATTCTCCTTTAGTTACGATTTTATTTTTGGTCATGACAGTTAGCCTTGTTGATGTGGTATAAGTGCCACTACTGTGTCAACCTTATCGGTGTGGATCAAAGTTCAACTAAATTTAGGCAAATTATGGTGAGCGGGGCAAACCTCAGCGAGGACACTTAGTCCATAGAGGGGGTGTATGTGACAATCCATCTTCAGATGAGAAAGTCCCACATAGGCAAAACACGGGAGAGATGTTGGGTATATAAGTAAACAAACCTTATCTACTAGTGACATATTTTAAAGTCGTAGGGGCCTAGGCCTAGAGAGGACAATATCACTAGCGGTTATTCCATTACAACATGCATGAATTATGACAAGGGAAAACGAATACATAAGAATTTAAATGAATAGTTCATATTTGGGTACCTTTGGCTTGAATATAAGGAAAGAGATAAGGATAACATTTTATCATGTCCACATTCGCTTCCCAAGTAGCACTTTCAACTTATTAGTTGCTCCATAACACTTTAACGTATGCAATATCCTTGTTTATCAACCTCTTCACGTGCCAGCCTAAATCTCAACTGGTACTTCTTCATAAATAAAAATCTCCTCAAAGGTCACATCCTTCAATGAGACAACGGAGTTTGGATCACCCATGACTCTCAACACCGACACATAAAACACCAAATGAACCATATCTAAATCCCTTGAAAAATCTAATACATAGGCTACCTTTCCAACTCAACTTAGGATCTTATAAGGTCCCACATATCTAGAACTCAATTTACCATTCTTTCCAAAATGCATTACACCCTTTATGGGTGAAACCTTCAAATTGGATCAATCACTTTCATCAAACTCAAGGTCCTTTCGTCTAAAATCCTAGAATTTAATTTTTTTCCTCTTATGGAATATAATTAAAGCTATCAAATCAAATTAGAATGTATTTAACTTAAAATCAACTACAAAAAGGGTTTTGGAATCATTGTGCCCAAACAGATCACTTTGATGAAAATATTTACTATCAAAAAGTTCTTTATTTAGATAGTATTTAGTACATTATATAAATACATCAATAACTAAAAAGTCCCACCTAAAGTATTAACATTGATAGAAGATGAATCTATGAAGGGAAATCGAGAATTGAAGGAGGAAATTGATAGGTATATAGGAGAAGATGGAGCAGAGTAAAAACATAATACATTCGACGAGAGAAATGAAAAAACTGTGTGTATAAACTGTTAAAGTAGTTTGTTCTTATCTCAGAATCATCTAGTTATACTATTTTAGCATGTAGAATGCAAGTACTATAGAATTTTCACAGTTGTCGTAGTTAGTCAGTTAATGTTTTTAAAAATAAAAATAATAGAAAAGCGTTATATTAATCGCAGTAGATCTCTAACTTTAAAAATAATATCTTTATAAAACATATAAATTTTTCAAAACATTAATTTAAATTGAAAATTTCTAACTAATACTGATCAAATTATGCGATTTTATCTATTAAAGTCATAATTAATATATTTATTAAAAGAATATACGATATTCGTAATTACACAGTTGTACTTATGTGTTACACATTTTTAAAAAATAAACATCTTTATTTTTTATAATTTTTTTAAAGGGTGAAATTGAATCTCATTTACTAAAATCCACAAATGAACAAAAAAACAATCAAATCCAATAAGTAGACTCAATTCAAAATAACAAAAATAAATAAAGAAAGAGAAATAAAATAAATATAACAAAACCTATCAAATAATCTAGAAATAAGATAATGAAAGTGGAGCATCTGGGATAAACTTTGAAGCTCCTCTGTCGAGATGTTTCAGAATTGCACCACGACATCTTCTCTATAGATTTCAACTCCTTCAAATAGGAAATTGAAGTCGCATAAGGTCGACACGACATAGGTAACCCTAATATACCTAGATCTATAAAATCAATAAATCTTTGTGGTATTAGAGATGTTGAAATCTATTAAATTGAGCGATTTTTTCTTCAGGAGCTTAATGTTTCTCTAGTTCCATCATAATATACCTAAAATCTCTCATCGGGTGCTAGATAACAGGTTCCAACAGAGTGTTCTTCAGATTTCAAGTTCAAAAGCAGCTCAAGGGATCACCTCAAGAAGGTATTCTTCTCATTATAAAGATTTAAATTGTGCAAAGGTGGGCTTAGATGCCCTTAACAGAAAAGATCTCTCGTATATCTTCCCCCTACCCACAAAAAGAAATAAACCTCATTTACCACCCTAAAAAAGAAAAACGTTAGAAAGCTTGTTAAGTAGCTTTACCTGTTTTTAAAAATTGATATATCTGCTAAATTTGTAGCTCTTTGGATCTGCTAAAGTGATTATTGATTGTCATGCTTGTTAAATAGATCTTCTGCTTCATATACATATTATTTTGTAGCACAAAAATCTATTATTGTTTGTATTTGTTCTTGTGAAATAGTGTATGTATATTGGTAGTCAAAAAAGATTAAGTTGTACCTTTCCTCTAATTTTGTGAAATCTAAGTTTGGGTACTTGCATTTTGTCTATCCGTAGTAGTTTTGCATTTTGTTAGGTTCAAAAGTGTGTTCTACTTATCATCTATAGTCTTTTTTATTACAAGAGAATCAGTTTCTATGATATAGGGATTAAAATTAATTTCTCACACAAAATTCCATGCCCCTCTCAATTGCCCTTGCTTTTGCACAACTATTGTTAGTGTTAGGCATAGCACTAATAGTAGCAACCTCTAAATTATTTTTATAATCTCTAATACAGAAGACGCATGAAATTAGGCCAGGGTTCTCCTAGAATAATCCATTGGTGTTGCATTTGTAAACATATATTGGTGGACATTTCCTATTTGTGAGGTATATTTTTCAAGGAACGAAACTAGTACAGACCATGTGTTAGGAATATTTGTTATCGAAGGATACTTCATCTTAGCAAACAGTTGTAGGTAAAGATCTATCTCATAGTAAACACTGTTTCTTGGCATAGTACCCCCAATATAAGTATTCTTTCTCCGCTTCAAAAATCTACCATAGAATAGTTGCATGCGCAACTTTGATCAAAGCCTTCACCTTGTGCCAAGTTTTGCGTTCTGATTTGCACAGAAAAACACTTTATTCCACCAAAAATATTATATCTGTCTCATACACTAGCAACAAAAACCCTGTTAATGAAAAGGTGTTCGATAATCTCTTTGTAAAGTTTGACACAACATCTACAGTTAGAAACTATAGATATACTGAATTTACCTACAATGTCATAAATTAGTGTTTTATTCTTCCAAATTCTCAAGAGACAAATTAAAATCTTGAGAGGTAAGCATTTCATCCAAAACTTGGTGAAATACCATGATTTTCACTCACTACTTACTAATTTCTAGGCATTCTTGACTGAAAACAAACAACTCTTAGTGAATAACCACAATGGTTTGTCATTTTCAATAAAACTTTCTTAATTCATAGGCAAGTTGATAATAATATGATTAACAATAATTTTTGGTAATTTGACCTCAAAAACACTTTATTCCAATGTCCTCCAATTATTCGTTCATCCACCCCTTCAATAGATAAGTCCCTATGACAATCAATAGGAATCTTTTTGCCTGATGTCACAACCCAACCCACTGAGCCCTGTAGGCATCTATCTTAGTACCTAGATAGGAGAACCCTTAAATTTCAATTAATTAGATCATGTACAAAATGAAAGAAACAAAACAATATGTAAAAGATCTTTGAATTTACCAAGGAGAAAGTTAAAAGTCCAATTTAATGTTTTTAGAAAGAAATCTAACACCCCCAAGTCTAAACAAGTAGAAGAGATTTTAAGAATACAATGCAAAATAACCAATGACACAACTGCCACCATCAACAAGGAAGAGTAGAAGCGGTTGGATATCACCTTTATCTAACAAACATCATTAACCTTACTATCAGACTATACAAAAAAGGTACAAAAAGAGTAGTATCAGTATAAATAACATTTATTGGTTGGCATCATTAGTCAACCCAAAGCCTAAGACATAATACAAATAAAAATCAAAAGAAAGCACACAATAGGAACATTCAACACTAAAATTGTAACTACATATTCTAGTATTAGTTAAGGTTGAACCCCTTTATTCCTCAGCAGAATTTCTTGACAATCCTTAATCGCTAACTCAGTCTATTTACTCTGCCCTTTAGTTAATCATTATCGACAATTTCTGACATATAATATTTAGTAACTCACTTTAAAAATGACCACATTAACAAGATTTGAGACTTCTTTCCCTCTACCCACACTGTCTTGCCATGGTAGGTCCTATCCTGCCATGGAAGCCCCACAATAGATAGATTCCTCCTTCCACTGCAACCTACACGGAGACAAAAATTCAAATTTTCTTTCTCAATCCCCCATTAACATATAACCATGCTACCGAACATAATTTGACTCTAAGTCATCAGTTCATTACTTAACAATCCATCAACTATTCTCCACTTGATCATATGCAACCTTATACCTGATTAAATGAAATATAACAAACAACAATAATGTAGTAAAAAAGATGATACATAATTACATCACAAATATGGCAACATGAATAACACCACCATAATATGAAATTTAGTACATATCAACTTCCAGCTCGTTCATACTGACTATTACACCATATGACCATGATTATTTAGAGTTATGTCAATTTCTTCACCATCACATATATAACTGTAATCATGCATAAATAACCATCAATAATGATTCTCTCTTACAACCCACATCCAAACTCGTTGTCATGCCCCGAGAGGGTACCCTAAAAATTATCGATACTCAGAGACCATTGTTGGATTCTAAGAGAACTACTTGATCTCATCACACACTCAAGTTATGAAATCTCTATTGTATAAAGTAAGTAATTTTGTAGGCTTAGGAATGTCACAATCAATAATCAAATAACTTAATAATCAACTCTATATAGATAAGAATAGTATTAAAAATAGACTCTGAGTTTATCAATTTGACTCTGTCTATGAAGCCTCTAATAACTATGAAGGTGACTAGACAATCTCAAGGCTACCTCAAACTATAAAAAAGGATAACTGAAATAAAAGATAATTGTCTGAGTGCTTGGAGGTCTCACCAAACTCTAGGAAGGCTCAAAATCTTCAATGACTCTTTTTTTGATGATCCCTAATATTTGTATTTGTATTATAAAAAGATGCAACATTGAATGACATCATTATGTGAAATGTATAGTATTTAATATGAATGAATCAAAATAACATGAATCAAAGATACTCAAGAAACAATTAGCTCATCTCAACTTTGATATGATATAATAGTTTAAAATAATTTAAACAAGGCTTTCAAATTAGCTTTATCAAATCTCTTTATGCATACGCAACTCGGTAAAATAGTATACTTTTACTCATAGGGAGTTTCACTAACGGGCAACCATCACTTATGAGAAAGTCATGATACAAAAACACGATGTCGTTGCCACATCCATCCAAGATCTTTCTAGAGTAAAGGACATCATGTCAATGGGTCTAGTCATCAAAGTCCTTTTATGGGACAAGAGAGGCATAACCTCAATCCTATACTGGCTATATAGTTTATGGGGTTTCATTTAATTATACTCTTACCCAAATTAGTTCTTAATACTACTCCTAAAATAATGTAGTTGTATGTTAAATCAAGGGAAATACTAAATTTATCTCATTTAGTCTTGTTGGACATTAACTTAAAACAACAAGCTCAAACTCATCTCAAAACATCATCATCATAACTTTTGTCAATAAACATATTTTAAAAATTATTTACTTTTTCTTTAAAAAAATTTCTCAAAACATCATTCAGCTCAATGCTCAATTTCATTAAAAGTTTTAAAACATGCATCATCTCGAATAAAAAATAATACTTTACTTTGTGCATGAAAGCAACCAACTTTACTCAAAAAAGATTTAATTTTGATTTAAAATATTACTTTATCTAATGCATGAAAATCATGAATCTAAACATCACATAATGCATAAATAAAGCCATGATCATTAAATAAACTAGGCTTCATGGTAAAGTAACCACATTTGACAATTCCAACAGTATGAGAGATAATAATAATATAATAATAATTTCAATGCATAAATGCATAGAACTAAAAAATGAAGACTAATTCAATTGGAATTCAAAAACTAGATCTTTACCCAACTTAATACTCATTCAAGATACAAACTTAAATATAAAGCATGTGGATGAACTTAATCCAATGCTATGATAATCTTATATATTTGGAAAGATCAAAACATAACTTGGAATGCGTAGACATTGATAGAATTGCTTGAATACTAGCTCTTTCTCCTCTTGTATTAGCTCTAAAATTAATCTAAATAATTATAAGGATATGGGTACCATTAGGTTTACAAATAGGTCTTAGTTTTATCCCAAAATCATAAGGATTTGATTAGAAAAAAGACCAGAAAAAATGAAATTAGACTTCATTAAAATTGGCGACAGGAACCATGAGACCCTATCTATGGATCGTAGTCTTGTCTATGGCTCGTAAATAGATTTCCTAATTTTCTAGGAAAAACATGCCTTGGTATATAGAACTCCCATACATGGGTCATAGTTAGGATATATTAGGGGTTTAATAATATCTCCCCCTCGAGATTATTCATGCTCAAATGATGATAAAACTAGGAGAGACATCAAGAATTAATACCCTCGAGACATCAAGTACTTAGAAACTTGAATACTCAAATGCTCAAACATCAAGAATGGACATCAACTAAGAAATTTTAATAGGAATAAGAGTAGTACCTTCAATATCATCACTTATAGGCATGAATAGATTTGCATATTTAGCGTTCACATCTTCCTTAAATCCAATATAGCTTTTTCAATGATTTGATTTATCCATACACTTTGACAAATACAACCTCCTTGGTTCTTAATTTACAAACCTGTCACTTAAGGATTTGGACTGGAATCTCCTAATAGGACAAATTATCACTAACCTCAACACTCTCAATAGGAATCGCCAATGCAAGATCTGCCAAACACTTTTTCAACATCAAAATATGGAATACAGGATAAATAGATGCTAACTCTGAGGATAAATCCAACTCATAGGCTGCATTCTTGACTAACATGATAATTTGGTAGAGACCAATGTAATGTGGACTAACCTTTTCCTTCTTTCCAAACATGATGCCTTTCATGGATGAAACATTAAAATATACCCAATCACTTACTTCAATTTCCAAATGTCTTTGTCTAACATTAGTGTAGGACTTCTAATGACATTGCATAGTTTTTAACCCTTCTTTAATGATTTTAACCTTCTCTATAGCTTGATGAACTATGTCGAGTCAAATCAATTTAGCTTTACCAATTTCAAACTACCTAATAAGTTATATACATTTCCTCTCATACAAAGCTTCATAATGGTCCATTTGAATGCCCAAATGATAACTATTATTATATGTGAACTCCATAAGAGGAAAATGATAATCCCAATTACCTTTGAACTCAATTACACAGGCTCTCAATATATCTTTCAATCCTAAATTGTATGCCCTATGTGACCATGTGTTTGCGGATCAAAATCAGTGCTAAAATTTACCTTTAAACCCAATCCTTTCTAAAATGATCTCCAAAATTAGGAAGTAAATTGCAATCCTCTTTCTGAGATGATAGACAAGGGAACTCCATCAAGTATGACAATATCTCAAAGATACAATCTAGCATAATCCTTTGTAGTGTTCATTATTTTAATAGCAAAGAAGTGGGCTGATTTGGTCATCCTATCCACAATCACCCAAATTAAATCATGTTGCTTGCTAGACAGGGGTAAGCTTGTGATGAAATCTATTTTGATCATTTTCTACTTTAATTTTGGATCCTCTAGCTTTTGCGCTAAACCACATGAACTTTGGTTCATCCCTTTGACTTGTTGGCAGTTCAGAAATTTGAAGACATAGTCTGCAATATTCCTCTTCGTACCACTCCACCAATACACCTCCAATAAGTCATGAAACATCTTTGTAGAACTTAGATGACTGAAATATCTAAAGTTATGGGTTTTTGCCATGGTTCTATCTCTGAGGTCATCCACCTTTAGAACACACAATCTACATTGGTACCTCAACACATCATCTCTCTTTTTTGCGAAAACCATAACCTTTTGCTTATGCACATCTTTCTTAAGTTGAAATAGCACATGATATTGGTCTTGCTTCTCCTTTACTTCCACTATAACAGATGATTATGAGCTAATTTGTACAATAATACCACCATCATCAGAATCAACAAGTGGGACTCCCAACCGTGCAAACCTATGCACATTCTTCACTAGTCATATGTTCTCCACTTCAAGGTGTGTAGTACTACTCACGAACATTCTACTAAGTGAATTAACAACAACATTCACCTTGCTTGGGTGGTAATAAATGTTCATGTCATAATCCTTAAGTAACTCAAGCCACCTTTTCTGCCTCAACTTTAACTCCTTACTGAATATGTATCATAAGATCTCCTGATCAGTGACTAAATCTACATGTACCCTATAAAAATAGTGACACAAAATTTTGAGAGCAAATATGATCATTGCCAACTAAAGGTCATGAGTTGGATAATTCTTCTCATTGATATTAAATTTCCTTGAAGCATAAGTTATAACCTTACCCTTCTGCATCAATACACACCCCAAACTAACTCTGGAAGCATCAAAATAAATAATAAACCCAGAAATTCCCTTGGGTATGGACAATACTAGCGCAATAGTCAATCTAGTTTTCAACTCTTAAAAGCCTTTCTCACAAGCATCTAAGCATTAGAACTTAGCCTTTTTCTGAGGCAACTTAGTCAATATGGCCAATAGGGACGAAAATCCCTCAAAACATAACCAGTCAAACCCAAAAAGCTCCTTATATCAGTTGAAGTAGTAGGTCTTGTCAGATTTTTCACTACCTTAATTTCTAAGTATCAACCGCCAATACCTTCACTGGATATGATGTGGCCTAAGAATGCCATTGATTAAATTCACATTTAGAGATCTTAGTATATGACTCCCTATCCTTAAAGTATGGAGAATAATTTAGATGGTTAGTATGCTCTTCCTTATTTTTGTAGTTGACCAATATGCCATCAATGAACACAATAACAAACATGTCCAAGTATACTTGGATACTCATTTCTTAAGGTCCATAAAAGCTTAAGCTATATTTTTCATAACTCAATTTCAGGGGTGATGACACTTGTGTTTTATCCCGCTGAGATAAGTCAGCCTAAATCAACATATCAGTTCGAATAACAAGGCTATAAAGCATACTGGATTAATCCAAACTATAAACCATCCCAGAACTGGTTATCATAAGGTACAATCCCCTATTACATCAGAATAATAAAAGAAAGGTACAAGTCTTAATAGTATTTGTCTCTCAAATAGAAAAAAATTAATATTAATATTTGATAGTCTTGAGAGTATGCTGGAGCAACAAGAAACTACCTCTTAACTATCAATAACTCGATCCACAGAAGAAGAAGATGAAGATTAGAAGGATCAAGGCTCACCGCTGCAAACATGTGTAGAAAACAAGGGTGAGTACCAAGGCACCCAACAAGAAAACTTAATCATAGATAGAGAATAAAAAACTAAGCACTACTTCCATCCCAATTGCATATCTCCGTACTACAAAACCTGCATGTAGGAAAAGCCAACATATACAATATAGGCCATATAAACTGTTACAATGTCATGTCACAATGTCTCAATAGCCCAAACTTCACAATATACAAGGCTTAAGTTATTCAACATATATCACAACCTTTCAATAGTTCAATCTAAATAATATACAAGGTTCAAATCATTCAATATATCATACCTAGTATCGATATCAACCACTAGAAAGGAATGATATGAAATAGAATTAATGTTATGAAATGTAATCAATTGCAATGTAATATATAGTAATAATGATGCATGTATTTCCTATGATACACATTCACTGATGTAATCAAACCAAAACCCATGAAGGTCTCACTTAGACCATGTATCTATCAAAAATGATCTCGACACCATAATGAAGCCAAAAATGACCTCGGAATAATAATTAAGCTAGAATGACCATGGCTGTATCACTCACCAGAAATGACCTCAGTAATATCACTACCTGTAGAAACCTCGGCACAATATACCAATGTCTCTCTCAATAACCTCGATCGGTAGCAACCGCGATCTCAAATATAAATATTTCTTTTTCTCTTCTTCTCTTTTTCTTTTGCAGGAACCATTTCTCTTCGGCTTTTTCATCATCAATGGAACATTAAGCACATATATATGTCATTATAACACAAGTATCCCTTTCATAATCACAAGTGTATACAAGATGTCCACAGAGTTCATTTATTCATAAATCATCAATGATTTTCATTGTTATTTTAACATTTGAGTCATCACCAACACATTGCTTGATAATCACAATATAATATAGTTTAAATCTTTCAATTACCTTTGTCCTCATAGCTTAGGACAATTCAACATTTAAGTCAATAATTCACAAGCATTTAGTTCAACATATGACATAATATCTCAACATAGATGTTTAGTTTAACATTTCACATAAACTAATTCAATAGACAAACTCATGTAACATGAATCAAAGTTTAATAATTAGAACAACATGAGCACTTTTATATCATCAACCATGGCATCACAAGCTAATTTCACAATATCAACTCATAACTCTAAGTCAACAATAGTAGACATCAATTCATAATTCAAGACATACATGACATGATTTCCACATTCCTATTATCAAATTATTTCCACTAGAATAATTCACTAATCCTCATATTTTACATTAAAAGGAAATACTATATTTAATAAACTCAACAAGGATTAGAGTCTACTTGCCTTAATTTAGTCAATCAATCACTCTAACTACAATTCCTTCCCCTTCAGAAATGAATCCAAATCACCATAATCTTCTTAGAAAAAATTCACAATCACAATACAAAACTAACATACCAAAATCAAGCAATTCAAGGAAAAGGGTAAAATCTGTCAAAAATCACTACCGGAAATTAATGCCAAAATTTGAAATTTTTTAGATGAAATAGTTCCTTTTAGGATTAGGAAATCACCAATGGAAACCAATTCAAAAATAGAGCTAAAACGAGTTTATAAGTATCAATTTTGTAAAAATCTCAAAGTTCATGAAAATCCCCAAATTTCTCAATTGAATCTTCTCATTTAAATGTTAAAATCAAAGGATAATTAATGGGTTATGATAAGGGAAGTAGATAATACATTTTTCAATCAAACACCTTCAAAAAATCAATGAAAAGTCGTCCTAACTAAGCTCCCAATGTTTTAAAATGGTGGTAAGGCTAAAAAATGGACATTAGGGGTCTGAAAACCCCCTTCTGATGTCATTATAGCAACACTTGAAGAACGTACTCTGGCATCGCTATAGCAATGCATTGCTCACTATAGAGGCCAAGCTTGCACCAAAACACAACAAAAACCTTTTCAAGCAATTTCAAGACTCAAAATCAAACCTCAAGATTTGTTCGGAACTCTGTACACATAAATCATATATGTAACCCCACTAAATTTGATGTTTCAGACTCAATGGAATCATTGAAAATTAAATAAGAGACCTCCTTAACCCGGAGCATGATTAAGCGCCTTAATTCTAACTTAGGATACTTGAAACATCTAAATAACACTAGTGCACTCAAAAATTATGGCAAAGCTTCTTTTAGCATTAAAATCAAGACCATTAGAATAATCAAAATGTTGATCTGAGCATAAAAACTAAAATTGTTGATCAAAGCCAAACCAAATTCAAACTTTAACTCAATTTCTAACACTTGACCTTAAAATTCATATAACAATTCCAAATTTGATTCTGACAACTCTCCTAAACTAATTCCTATATCCTAGAACTAATGAAATTGAGGGAATTCTATTCCAACACTCAAATCTCCAAATGACTCAAAATTTCAAAACTAGACAATCCAAACCTAAAAAATCCAAAATTTGGCAAAAATCTCAACTATATACAAAATTTTTGAAAACCAACTTTGAGATCAATCAAAGGTGACTCAAGGATGCTAATATGATGTTCAAAATGGTAATTTTGTTGAAAAAGTAAAAAAAATGACCTCCGAGGTCATTACACCATCCACCACTAAAAAATAAGTTCGTCCTCATACAAAAAGTAAGGAAGGTACCTAAAGTCTAAAAAATTTGAGGGTAGCAGGTTCACATATAAGACACTCTGACTCCCAGGTAGTCTCTCTTTTGAGTCAATATCGCTACTGAATATTTACCGATGCTACCTCCTTGGTCTTCAACTTTTGGACCTGTTTGTTTAGAATAGAAACTAGCTCTTCCTTATAATCAAATTGGAACCCAACTCTATCAGATCCATAGATATCACATGAGACTCATTTGGAATATAATGTTGCAACATAGAAACATGGAATATTGGATGCACAGAACATAAACTAGGTGGCAAGGAAAGTCTGTATGCCATCTCACCTACTCTCTCTAGAATCTCAAAGGGTCCAATATACCTAGCCCGGAGCTTTCCCTTCTTTCCAAACCTCATGACACCCTTCATGGACGAGATCCTTAAACAAAATCGATCACCCTCCATGAATTCCAAGGGTTGAACATATCTATTAGCATAACGCTTTTGGCAACTCTGACTTGTCAACAGTCAACTCTTAATTTGGCAAACCTGCTCCATAACATCCCTAAGGTAGTCTGTGTCAAGGCTATCCTCTACAACAGAACCAAACTAGCCTATGGGTGGTCTACACCTCTAGCCATACAATACCCGCTAACTCCAAGTCATGGGTAGGATAGTTCTTCTCATAAGTCTTCAACTGCCTTGAGGCATAGACAATCACTTTTCGTTTCTATATCAACACGCCTCCCAATCTAACACTAGAAGTACAACAATACATAGTAAAGTCAACTCCCTTCTTAGGTAATGTCAAGACAACCACAACATTCAACAAGTCTTTGAGCTTTTTGAAGCTCTCCTCACACTCCTTTGACCAAGAAAATGCTATATTTTTCTAAGTGAGCCATGCCAATGGAGCGACTATAGTAGAAAATCCTACACAAAGTACCAATAATATCCAACTAAACCCATAAAGCTATAAATCTCGATGACTAAAGTAGGTCTAGTCCACCCTCTTAAGATCTCAATCTTCTTCGAATCAACCTTGATTCCCTCTTTGACACCACATGCCCTAAAAATGTATCGAACTAAGCCAAAACACGCACTTGGAGAACTTAGCATACAACCTCTCCTCTTTGAGCCTTTGAAGAACAACCCTCAAGTACCTCATATGATCGACCTTGATCTTGGAATAAACCAGTATATCATCAATGAATACAATCATAAAGGAATCAAGATAAGACCAAAATACTCCATAAATATGGTAGGTGCATTAGTCAACCCAAAAGATATGATAAGGAACTCATAATGACCATACCTCATCTAGAAGGCCATATGATGAATATCAAATGGTCGGATCCTAAGTTGACGATATCCTCAAATCTATCTTAAAGAACATTGGTGCATCCTGAAGCTAGTGAAACATATCATCAATCCTAGGAAGAGGGTGTTTGTTCTTAATAGTCACCTTGTTCAACTGTCTATAGTTAATACACATTATCATTAACCCATCCTTCTTCTTTACAAACAAAACTAATGCACCCCATGGTGACACACTAGGCTGAATGGACCCCCTATTAACAAGTCCTAAAGCTTATCCTTTAGATCTTTTAATTTAGCAAGAGTTATACAGTAGGGAGGAATAAAAATGGGCTTAGTGTCTAGCTCAACATCAATGGAGAAATCAATGTTCCTATCAGGAGGAAAACCCAAAAGATCAGTAGGGAACACATCCATAAACTCTCGAACAACAAGAATAGACTCCATAGAAGGTGAATTAGTATTGGTATCCCGAATAAAGTCTTAATGAGACAAACAACCTCTATCAATCAGCTCTTGAGCCCTTATATAATAGATAACCTTGCTAGGACAAGACTCATAAAAACCCTTCCATTCCACTCTCAGTCTACTAGACACAACCAAAGTAATCATCTCAGTAAAATAATCAAGAATAGCATGATACAGAGACAACTAATCTATACCCAGAATAACATCAAAATCAACCATATCAAGAATAATCATGTCCACCCAGGTATCATAACCCACCAAAGAAATATGACAATATTGGTACACCCAATCAATCATTAAAAGTTCTCCTATTGAGGTAGAAATATGCACAAGCACCACAACCTCTACCTAATTTACTTGGGCCTTTACCACCTGATTGAACCACTGTATCACCCAAACCCCTACCAAGAGCAAGTCCACCTCTACCTGGCGGAGCTTTACCACATCATTTGACAGGTGGTGTTGGGCCTCTAGCTAAAGGTGTTGAATCTCTAATAGGTGTCATTGAATAGGTATGGTGTAGCCCAAAATGAATATTAAAAAGGAACTATCTGAGCTTGTGTCTAGGATATTCACAATCAAAATAAGACCATGGAGTAGGTTGATGATGTGAAGAACCAAGATAAATGTTATAGCCACCCTAACCTGTAGATCTCTAAACACTAGATGAATAAAAAAACTACCCTCTATAGCTAGGAAAGAAGCATGTATCAAACTTCAATACTGTGATGTACTACCACCCTGATAAAATCCTCTACCTCCTGAAGAAGTTCCAAAATAATGACCAGAAACTCGGGCCCTTTTAGGACCCCTAAACTCCTCTTTAACCATTAAATATGCCATTTTGGTGATACTTAATATAGTCTAGAAAAAGTCTCTCTCACGAGCTGACCTTAATACATAGGATCTGATGGAGAAAACCAATCCTCTCACAAATATTCTAACTCTCTCCACCTTTGTAGAAAGCAAATATATGGGATGGCATGATAACTAACAAAATTAGGACTCATACTCTACAACAATTACTCTACCTTGAGTCGAACTATCAAATATCATCTATCTCTCCTCCCAATTCTCCAAGGAATGAATAGATATAGAAGGCCTTTGAAAAATCATCACACTTTGCTGAAGAGGATCCAATTGGTCTAGACCTCATCTATGTCCTCCAGCACTCTCTAGTAGTGCTTCTAAAGATGAAGAGCAACAAATCTAACACCTTGAGGATCAAATAGGCCAATGGCCTCTAATATCTCGTGACACAAAGTAAAGATCTCATATGCATCCTCGCCCTTACCACCCTTAAATTGAGGTGGTTTCATCTTCTGAAACCGCTCATAGCTTAGTTGAACATCAACTACAAGTACTGGTTTAGAAGCAATCTGTACCGGTGTAGGAACTAGTAGTGGTTGGTCTATTTGAGCATGAATAGTGGGACCATGAATAGGAGTTTGTCCATCTGTCTAAGTCTATGAACCTCTCAGGGTACCTGTGGCATTTCTAGTATGTGCACGGCCTTGAATTATATGTAGCACTCTCAGAAAAGTATCTTGTAATAGCGATGCTACATGTTGTGGAGAAACCTAATCTCCTCCAACCTCAGGCCCAGGCTTAGGTGAGATACTCCTCTCATAGTCTCTAGTCGATGCTACTCCTCGACCCTGGCACTTATTTCGGCATCCAATTCTGGCTCTATCCCTACATCCAATTAGGGCCTCAATATTAGTCTCAGGGGATACCACTCCCCTAACATAAGTTAATGCTCTAGTCCTTTCTATTTGTCAAAAGAACATACGATATTCAATCCTAAGTCAAGATTTCATGCACGACTTAATTGAAAGAAGTAAAAGAGAATTTTCCTAATAGTCTTCATAGCCTCTCAAAGATAAGCAACAAACGTCTTTGTGTCGATCCTTAAGACTCTATTCGACAGGGCTTGTACACATGTGAGACTATGAACCTGGGGCCCTGATACCAAATTATCATGACCTAATTTTGGGGGTGATGGCAATTGTCTTTATCCCACCAAGACAAGTCAGCCTAAATAGGTCATAACAACATAATGCATAATAAAGCGAAAGCAAAATCAATATAATAATAAGAAAAGAAAGGTACAAGTCTCAATAGTATTTGTCTCTCAAATAGAACAAAACTAATAATAATATCCGAAAGTCTTGAGAGTATGTAGGAGCAACAAGCAACTACCTGTCGACTTTCAATAGCTCGATCCACAGAAGAAGAAGACGAAGATCAACAGAATTCAGGCTCACCACCTACACATGTGTAGAAAAAAAGGATAAGTGCCAAGGTACCCAACAAGTCTAATCATAGGTAGAGAATAAAGAACTAAGCACTCCTTCCATCCCAACCATATACCTCCAGACTATAAAACATGTACTCAAGAAAGGTTGACATATATAATATACGCATTGCATTATAAACAGTTATAATCTCATGTCATAGTGTCTTTATTGCCCAAACTTCACAGTATACAAGCTCAAGTTATACATCATATATCACAAACTTTTAATAGTTCAATCTCAACAATATACAAGGTTCAAATCATTCAATACATCATACTTGCTACAAATATAAACTTTCAAGAAAGGAATGATATGAAATGGAATGAATGTTATGAAATGTAATCAATGTGATGCAATGTCAAGTAAACATGATGCATAAATATCCTATGATATACATTCGCTGATGTACTCAAATTGAAACCCATTGGAGTCTCACTTAGACAATGTATCCCCATATAATGGCCTCAGTACCATGATAAAGTCGAAAATGACCTTAGCTATGTCACTCACTAGAAATGACCTCGCCAATATCATAACCACTAGAATCTTCAGACCTATAGATCAATGTGTCTCTCAACAACCTTGATCGGTAACAACCTTGTCTCAAATACAATTATTTCTTTTTCTTTTCTTCTCTTTGTCTTTTGTTGAAACCATTTCCCTTCGACTTTTTCATCATATGTGGGACATCAAGCACATATATATATCATCATAACACAAGTATCACTTTCATAATCATGAGTGCATACAAGATGTCCACATAGTTCATATATTCATAAATAATTAATGATTTTATTGTTCTTTCAATATTTGAGTCACCATCAACACATTATATGATAATCACAATATAACATAGTTCAAATTTTCCAAATACCTTTTGTCATCATAGCTTACGAGAGTTCATTATTTAAGTCCTGTTTTCACAAGCATTTAGTTCAACATTTGCCATAATATCTTAACATAAATGTTTAGCTCAACATTTAACATAAAGTAATTCAATAGACAAACTCATGTAACATGAATCAAAGTTCAACAATTAGAACAACATGAACACTTTTACATCATCAATCATGGCATCACAAACTCATTTCACAAGATCAACTCATAACTCTAAGTCAACAACAATAGACATCAATTCATAATTCAAGATATAGATGTCATCATTTCCATATTCCCATTACGAAAATATTTCCACTAGAATAATTCATTAATCCTCAAGTTTGCATTAAAAGGAAATATTAAGTTCAATAAACTTAACAATAGTTAGAGTCCACTAGCATCTATATAGCCAATCAATCACTCCAACAACAATTCCTTCTTCGTCCAAAACAAATTATAATCACAACATAATTAGAAGTAAATTTACAATAAAATATGAAACTAACAACACAAAAATCAAGTAATCGGGGAAAAGGGCAAAATCATCAAGAAAATCACTAGCAGAAATCAATGTATAAATCTAAAAAATTTTAGATAAAAGAGTTCCTTTCATGATTAGGAAACCACAGACAAAAACCAATTAAAATAGAGTTGAAATGAGTTTCTAATCATCAATTTCGTAAAAATCTCAAACATCATGAAAATCCCCAAATTTGTCAGTTGAATCTTCAAACTTTGATGTTAAAATAAAAGGATAATTAATGGGCAATGATAATGGAAGTGGAAAATATCTTTTTCAATCAACATCCTTCAAAACAATAATCTAAAGTCATCCTAGCCAAGCTCCTAAAGTTTGAAAATGGATTAAATATTCAAAAATGGGCATCACGAGTGTGAAAACCCTTTTTTGATATCGCTAAAGTGACACCTGAAAAATTACTCAGAAATTCGTATAGCGATGTATTTCTCACTATAATGGCTTCACTATAGCGGTGTCACTATAGTGGCTAGGCACTTCGCTATAGCGAGGCCAAAACCAAAACACAGCAAAAACTTTTTCAGATAATTTTAAGACTCAGAATCAACCCTCAAGATTCATTTGGAACTCCGTACTTACAAATCATATATGTAAACCTACTAAATTCGACGTTCCAGACATAATGGAATCATTAAACAACACAGGGCACTAAAAATTATGGCAAAACTGCCTTTAGCACTAAAATCACCCCTTGACACCATTGGATGAATCATAAAACTGATCCAAGCACTAGACTCAAAACATTGACCAAGTAAAAAAAAACTCAAACTTTAACTCAATTTCTAATTTTAGAGATAAAATTCATATAACAACTCCAAATATGATTCCAAAAACTTCCTAGACCAACTTCTATATTTTGGAACCAATGGAATTGACAGAATTCCATTCTAACACTCGAATCTCCAAATGCCTCAAAATTTCAAAATTAGGTAATTCAAACCTCAAGAATCCAAACTTTACACAACATTTTTTAAAACCAACTTTTAGAATCAATCAAACATGGTTGCTAACAGCAGAGACAAAATGGTAATTTTGTTTAAAAATCCAAAAATGGTCTTCGAGGTCATTACAACATTAGTCAAACTAAAAGATATAACAAGAAACTCAAAGTAATATTAACAAGTTTGAAATCCCATCATTGAGATGTCATATTCTCTCACTTTTAACTAATGATAACATGATTTGAGGTTTATCTTAGAGAAGCATGTGACACATTAAAGTTGGTTGAAGAGGCCATCTATCCTAGGAAAAGCATACCAATTCTAAATAGTGACCTTATTCAATTGGCGATAGTCAATACACATCCTAAGTGACCCATTTGTTGCATAAATTAGATGAGAGTTCCCAAGGTTAGACACTCGGTCTAATGAATCCTTATTCAAGAAATTATTTCAATTGCTCTTTTAACTATTTTAACTCAGAAAAAGCCATTATATACCACAAAATAAATATAGGTTGCATATCATAAAGAACATCAATCCCAAAATCTATCTCCTTATCAGGAAGGACTTTGAGTAGATAATCGAGTAAGACTTCAAGAAACTCATTGACAATGGGGACTAACTCAAGAGATGGGGTCTCATTATAAAACTCTTTGACTCAGAATTTATGATAGATACACGTTTTGGAGATCAACATTGTAACCTTAAGGTAAGAAATAAAAAAGACTTTTAGGCACAAGGGGACTACCTTTCCACTCTATGACAAGCTCATTAGAAAATTGAAAACTTGACAACTCGAGTTCTATGGTCAAATATGGAATAACAAGGATAAACTCAATTCATAGCTAGAATGACATCAAAATCAACCATGTTCATCTCAACTAGGCCAGCCGTGGGAGCTTTGTGATAGATGGAAATAGTACAATCTTTAGAGACTGTTTCAACAAGAATTGACTCAAACATAGGGGTAGAGACATTAAAAGGCTCAAGAAAACTCATGAGAAGAGCCTCAAACTTGTTAGCTAGATAAGGAGTCACAAAAGACAATGTCGCAACCGAAGAAAGTAAGGCATAAGAATCAAAAGAAAAAGAGTAAAAGCATACCAGTCACAACATCTAGTAAATTTTCCAGATCTTGCTAATTAGGTGTAGAATATATACAGTTCATACCTCAAACTGAACCATTATTAGGACCTCTCTGATCACATCAACCTTGTTGTCTTGTAGAAGAATCCTAGGCCTTATTGTCCCTATCATTCATCCTATCCATTGCATATTTATTTTGATAATCTTTTATATGACCATACTTGAAGCAAGCATTAGAACCAACATAAAACTCACCTATGTGAAACTTCCCAGACTTACCACATGATGTCATTCTCTTCAACTCCTAGGCCATACTCCCTTGGACCTGCGAACCTTGAGTCCTATAATTTTGCTGACTATTTTGAATAGGTGCATTTGAGGATGTAGGTGTATAATTGGAACACCTTTTCTAGAATAAATACTGATCATGCTTACCTTGCATCTGTTGGTTACCTTTTTGCCAATTTGACTTAGCCCTCTTGCTCAAGTGCTCCTTTCTATCTTCTCTTTTTATTCCACCTGTTGGGCATATACCACAAGCCTAGATATATCCATGTAAGAAATCATCAGCATAGCCGTACACTCCTTCTTCACATTCTCACTCAAGACAGAGACAAACTTCTCATCCTATTCCTTATATCAGAACCATATCTAGATAATATCTAGATTACTGAATGAACTTAAGGTTGTATTCCTTGACTATCTTCCCCTCTTATATCATATTCATGAACTTTTCCACATTGGTTTCCCTAAACTCCCTAGGAAAGAAGTAATCAAGGAATGATCCTTCGAACTCATTCGAAGCAACAAGCTCTGTATCCTCACCATGACTCTCCTTCCATTGGTTGTACCAGATGTGGGATATGTCCTTGAGTTGGTAGAAAATAAGCTCCACTCCCTCAATCTTAGTAATATGCGTAGCTTTCTAACTTTTCACATCTCATCAATAAAATTCTATGGATTCTAATCAACCTCTGACCCTATGAAGACTAAAAGGTTCATCCTCAAGAGATCACTAATCTTCACAAAAGTTGTTGTATCTTGGCATTAGTATTCTGAGTAGGGGCATTTTGTTGACTTTCCTATGGTTACCAATTGGGAAACCATAGCTAATATCTCCCCTAAACTTATCCTTTATAGTTGGAGTGGTATTAGTAGCAAGCACTTGAGGAGCCTCATTGGTCCTCGCAGATCATCCTCGAGTCCTTTACTCTATAAGTGCTTCTCATATTGGGATATCAAAGCTGGCAATGCTTCTCTGACTGGCGGAAAGCTTTAGAGGCATTTTCTGCAAATGCGTAATGTACGAGTTAGAGAGAAACATTTATAGAGTTATATCCTTTCGTACAAACTCAGAATTTAATTAAGTGAAAAAATTCCTTAATTTTCCATATCCTCTTGCTTATAAGTGTGGTACATGTCACACCTATAAGCAAGACTCTACTAGATAAGACTTTATAGTCACCCTAGGAATCTTGAACCTTATGTTCTATGATACCATGTTAATATCACCTCGAGAGGGTACTCTAGGTATGACCAGCACTCATAAACCATTGTTGACTCCTAAGCGAACCACTTGTTCTCATCACATGATCAAGTAGCGAAAAATGTACAGAATAAAATAAGTAATTGTATGGTGTCATGAATGTCATAAAAATAATAAAATAACTTAAATAACCAACTCTTTATCAATAAGAATGGTTTTCAAACCAAAGTCCAAGTACATAAATTTGACTTTATCAATGAAGCCTTTAATAACTATGAAGGTGCCAAAACAATCCTAAGGCTACCTCAAACTATGAAAAAAGATAATCCTCTAAGGGCTACGAGGTCTCACCAAACTCTAAGAAAGCTCAGAATCTTTAACAAATCGCCTGTTGATGATCCCTAACACTTATATTTGCATCATAAAAAGGTGTAGTGTTGAATGACGTCAGTACGTGAAATGTCTGGTATGTAATAAGGCTAACTGGAAATAGCATGCATCAAAGATACTCAAGAAAAAGTTAGCTCATATCATATTAATATGCTATAATAGTTTAAAATAATGTAAACAAGGATTTCATCAATTAACTTCATCAAATCTCTTTATGCATATGCAACTCAATAAAATAATATACTTTTACTCTTAAGGAGTTTCTCTAACTGACAACTACCACCTATGAGTAAGTAATGATACAACAAAGTGTTGTCATTGCCACATCAATCCAACACCTTGCTAGAGAAAAGAAAATCATATCATTGGATCCAAAAGTCCTCTTTTGGGATAAGAGAGACATAGCCCTTATCCTATACTCACTATATAGTTTATGGGATTTGAGTTAATTATACTCTTATCCAAATTGTTACTCAATACTACTCCCAAAATAATGAGCTCATATGCTCAATCAAGTAAAATACTAAGTTTATCTCATTTAGTCTCATTGGATGTTAACTCAAAACATCAAGCTCAAACTTATCTCAAAACATCACCATCATCATCTTTCATCAATTAATATATTTTGAAAATCATTGACATCATATTTAAAACCCTTTCTCAAAGTATCATCTAACTCAATACTCAATTTCATCAAAACGCATGAAAAAATGCATCATCTTGAATTGAAAATAATACCTTACTTTATTCATGAAAGCCATCAACTTTACACAAATTATGCTTAATCGTGAGTTAAAATAATACTTTATTTAATGCATGAAAATCTTGAATCTCAACATCAAATAATATATGGGAAAGTCATGATCATCAACTCAACTAGGGTTTGTGGGAAAGTAATTGCGAATGACAATCCCAACAATATGAATGATAAATAATAATAATAATAATCATAATATAATAATGATAATAATGATAATAATAATAATAATAATAATAATAATAATAATAATAATAATAAGAATTTCAATGCATAAATATATAGAACTTATTAGAAGAAGAATTAATTCAATTAGAATTCAAAACTAGATGTTTATTCAACTCAATGTTCATTAAAAATGGAAACTTAGATGTGGGGTGTGTGAACTAACTCAATTCAATGTTATGACATCCTTACATACCTAGAAAGATCAAAACTTTACTTGGAATGTTTTGACCTTCATAGAATTGCTTGAACCCTAGCTCTTTCTCCTCTTGAATTAGCTTTCAAATTAATCTAAGTTATTATTAGAATATGGATATCATTGGGTTTATATATCAGTCTTAATTTAATCCTAAAATGTCCAAGATTTGATTTAAAAAATACCAAGTATATAAAATTAGACTTCATTAAAACGATAAAAAAACTAGAAACCTTTTATACGGGTCGTAGTCTTATCTTCGGCTCATAGACAACTTTCGTTATTTCCTAGGAAAAATATGTTTGGGTCTAAGAAACCCCCTTCTTCAGATCATAGACCCATTAATGAGTCATAATAAGTCTTTCGTGAAACTTAGACAAATTCATGGGTTGCAAGACTTGAACCATGAAACATCAATTAGGAGTTGTGGACTGAACTATGGGTCATAGACCCTGTTCGTAGAACTCACAAACTCAATGAAGGGATGGACTTTAAGACACGGTCTATGGTTCACAAAAGTTTTTATGGCTCGCGGACCTGGTTTTAAGGAACTCAAGAAATATTACATCTTCGCTAATCCTCATCTATGAGCATCATCTATGATCTGTAGAAGAGTCTATGAGCCATAGAGTTAGTCCGTAGATCGAGTTCAAAAGTCAAATTTTTCTAAGTATGAAAGCCAACCATGAGACCTAATATATGGATTGTAGAAACTTCTACATCTAGTAGAAGTGTCCTCATGGTCACTAATAGTGATAAATTGTTTTTGCATAATCTTCTATGATTTTAGGCTTTTAAAGTTAGGATATTTTAGGGGTGTTACACTGTTAACATGTCGAAATATGCCACTTGATCCAATAGTTAGCATGTTAGAATATGACACTCAATCCAATTTGTGTTAGAATATGAAACCAGATCCAATGTGTGTTTGAACATGACACCAGATCCAATATGTGTCAAAACCTAACAACTGATCCAATGTGTGCTAGAACGTGATACCCGATCCACTAATATGTCAAAATGTGACACCCAATCTATTAATGTGTAGAATGTGACACCCAAACCATAATCACAATCACAATTGCAACCACAATAAATAGTTTACAAACTTGAACAATCAAGTTATTGGTTCAATGCATGCAATTTGATTATAGTTAGACATTTATTAGGTGAATTTTGTCATCCCTTTATTCAGATACATGCAGATAGTACTAATGACGTAGTTGAAAAACACATATAACACAAATGGAAATTCAAACCATCACCTATAATGCAACCACCTCACTTGAAGCCACATCTAAATCAACGAATTCATTGTATGTTATTACCAACACGTATTTCTTTTACATTCATACTTTTATTTCATGAATATGCATTACTCTAATATTTCACAAGGAATAGTCAACATGAACACACCCATATACATATATAATAATCAAGCAGTATTAAGGACAATAGAGAACTAGACTATCACCACTAATCAAGGACTCATCATAATCTACATAATATATTTCTGTCCTAACAACAATACACACATTTAGCCATCAAGACTTTATGCTCGAAGGTCTATGAATGATCTCTTCTGTTAATCTACATTATATCATAAATTGGAAAATATGTTTATAACTACTCAATTGAAAAACCTAGCCTACCTGGCCACCAAACGACTACAACAAGTAAGCTAACCTGATAATCTTCCTTCTTCTTCATGTTTCCAAAGGCTAAAACATCTAGTAATAACAATTACAAGAGTAATTAATAAACTATTCTCCCAACAAATACTTTGAGATTCAAACCCATGAGTTTCATCCTCCAATCTACCCAAAAACTCTATGTTTTGAAATTGAGATTAATTTTTAGGTCAACACAAACTCAAATTCATGAGATTTGAACCTATTACCTCTCTTTAAACCACAAGATTCCACCTATATTAACTTTAATTTCTACCTCCACCATGATCAATCTAATGTTATTCTTATGATTGAAGATTCATATGAGTGTTACATTGATGGAAGGTCTTACCTTGTAGTAGAAAATCAATGAAAAAGTATCAAAATTTCCTCTCTCTTGACCTAGCCTAACCTTGGATGAGTTTGGGGAGTAAAAGTAATAATTTTAGATCTAAAAATGCATTTAACTTTGCATATCCTACCATGGACCTCAGCTCAAACGATGCTAAGTGAAATGGTCATAATTTTTTACTTTGGACTTGGAACAATGCAAACTTTGTGTTGTTGGAAAAAATACTTATAGTCCTTTAATTTGATAGTTTGTGGGCAACCTAATTCATTATAAGATGAGTGTTATGGTCATTTGAAATTGACTTTAGTTTAAACTTAAGCACGAAACCAAGTCAGTAAAGCACTTTTAACTTAAACTTATGATAGGCTGTCACGTAACAAGAGAGTACCCTAGATATGGTCGGTATTGGGAAATCAGTATTGGTCCCTAAACAAACCACTTGGCTCAGTCACTCAGTTAATCAATAGTGAAAGACTCAGTCAAGCATACAAAGATCATTTTAGTAGGAAAATCAATATGTTACTAATGAAGTAAAAGTTTTAAAAATAATAACCCATATCAATCTACTATCACATGAGTAGTTTGAGAGAACAAGTCTAATAAATTGAAACATTAACTCTAATTCATCATCATCAGTGAGGTTTCTATTTCTTAACATGTAGTTGGTGTGAATGATAGGTTCTTGAAAACCTCAAAGAAATAAAAATAAATGTTAAACTCTAGGAATAAGCATAAACGGATCCTTCAAGAGTACGGAGGTCACACCATCTGAGATGAAATAGACTATCAACACAGTGTCTGCTAATGATCTCTAGCACATATATCTTCATTATAAAATGATGCACCACCAAATAGCATCAGTATTTGAAATGTACGGTATGTAAGATAGCTTAAAAATAACAGACTCAAGATATACTCAACTCAGATAACCCAACTAAGATAATTCAACTCAGATGACCCAACTCAGTCAAATAACACAATTGTAAAGTAAATTGTGCTTTAGAAAAGCTCATTCATAAAGGGAATCAAACCAATAGTTTATAGTACTAACATGTCAGATATGAAAGTTTCTCTAACCGACAACCTTCACCTATGAGACAGTGATGATATAATGAAGATATTTTGTCGCCACATCTGTCCAATACTTTACCAAGGTAAGGAATTAACCACTATCATTAGATCCACAATAAAATAAAGTACTCATTTTGGGACAATAAGGAAACATCAAACTCTAATGGTTCAATCCCCACCTATGCTACTACGTAGTTATAAGGCTTGAGTTGTGATTTACTCCCACCCAACTTGGTGCTCGATACTCCTGTCAAGACTCAATATGCTCATAAAACTCCAAAATAATAAGTTCAATCAGGTAAGTCAATTAATCTCATTGGACTCTTATCAATTCAACAATCATCTCACAATTAACCCATTAAACGAATCACACTTTTTACTCATTCTCATCCTCTAAAAGGAATGTAAGTATATATATTTGTTTGACATGAACTCATATTCAATTTCTCTTGTTCAATTAAGTAGATAAAATGAAAGTACCTTCAAACAGTACTCAGACTATATTAATATTGATCTCATTCTCCTTCAAGACATTCACAATTCATGTTTTCCAATTAAATCAATATATAGAATTACTAATTTATAAGTAACATTCATTTTGGGTTCATGTGAAAAAATGCATAAACATTTACTCCAAGTACATAATTCACAAACACATTAATTTGTACATTAATATGCAAGAATTTACTTGGATTTAAGATAATTTTCAAGAATTGCATTATAGGAGGTTCAGGGACTCAAACTAGAACTCAACTCTGCCAAAATTTGGCCTACATTTTAGTTTTTGTTTTCCAAAATTTGTGCTGGTGATTTTTATCCAGGATTTACTAGGTCCGTGAATGCGAATTGGTCACTTATTCTTCTAGGTAAGATATTTTACCATGAAAAATTATATTTCGAATTCCTTGCCCAAAATATATGCCAAAACCATTATTGTACTTATTTTTGAACCCCTTTTGATTTCCTAGATTGATCTTAGATAAAATGACTTGGGATGTTACATTTTGATCTGATTATAAGATAGGGTACTTAGGTGTATTATAATATCTCTCCCTTGGGATCATTTATCCTCGAATGTTAACTAAGCTAAGACAAGCTCAAGGCACAAATGTAATTTGAGACCTAATATCTCAAACAATCAAATATTTCAACAATTAATTAACCAAGCTTAAAAATGAACACGTCAGCTCATATGAAGAAATTGAATATTATCTTTAGGATCATTACTGATTGGCACAAATAGATGTGGGTATTTAGATTTTTTCATCCTCAACCACTTATGTGGCTTCCTCAATGAATTGGTTCCTCCATAAGACATTCATTGAGGTGATCTCCATGGTCCTCTATTTGTGAACCTAAAGATCAAGAATTTTGACTGAAACCTCTTCATGGGACAATCTATCCTTGACTCCAATACTCTCAATAGGAAGTACCAACGAACGATCTCCCAAGCACTTCATAAGCATCAATATGTGAAACACCGTACATGTAGCCACTAACTAAGGTGGTAAATCCATCTCACATGCCACATTACCAACTCACTTCATAATATTATACACACTAATATATCTAGGGCTAAGGTTTGCTTTCTTTCCAAACCTCATAACACCTTTTATAGGTGACACCTTTAAGTATACCTGGTCATTTGCCTAAGCTCCAAATCTCTTATTTTTATATCATTATAGGTTTTTTGTTGGCTTTGCACTATTTTTAACTTCTTCTGAATGATCTTCACCTTCTAAATAGCTTGTTGAACCAAATCTAGTCCAATCAACTTGGCTTCACTAACTTCGAACCAACCAATTGGTGATCTACAACTCCTTCCTTAGGGGGCTTCACAGAAAGCCATCTGAATACTAGAATAGAAGCTATTATTATATGCAAACTCAATGAGAGATACTTGATCATCCAAGATACCTTTAAAATCAATGACACAAAACCTCAACATGTTCTCCAGAGTCTAAATAGTGTGTTTTCCCTGGTCATATGTTTGAGGGTGGAAAGTAGTACTAAGATTCACCTTGGAACCTTATCCCATCTGCAAAGACTTCCAAAATTGAGCTGGAAATTGGGTTCCTCTATCTGAGATGATAGATAATGAACTCCATGCAATCTAACAATCTACTTAATGTGCAGTCTAGCATTATCTTCTGCAATGTCATACGTCTTTACCGCAAAGAAGTGGGATGATTTAGTCATCCTATCCATGATCATCCAAATTAAGTCATGTTATCTACAAGACTTCAGCAAGCTTGTTATAAAGTCCATAGTGATCATATCCCACTTTCATTCTAGAATCTCTATATTTTGGGCCAATCCACATGGTTTTTAATGTTCCACTTTGACCAATTAACAATTTGGGCACTTAAAGACAAAGTCATCTTAATCTCTCTTTATCCCACTCCACCAATACACATCCTTAATTCATGGTACATCTTTGTAGATCCTCTATAGATGGAATTTCTTGATCTATGAGCTTTTGCCATAATTCTTTCTAGAGCATCCTCAACATTTGGGGCACACAGTATGCCTTGGTATTTCAACACACCATCTTCCCTTTTGGGAAAAATTATCACCTTCTATTTATGCATATATTCCTTCAACTTGAGTAATACAGGATCTCAATCTTACTTTTCCATCACTTTGACCACAGTAGATTATGGAGATCCACTCTAAAAGTGACTCAACTTTTATTGGAATCAACAAGATAGACTCCAAATTAAGAAAGTCTATGCACCTTCTTATCTAGTTTTTTATTCTCCTCTTCAACATGGGTAATGCTTTCCATAGACAACTTCTTAAGAGAACCAACAACAACATTACCTTTATTTGGGTGGTAGAGAATGCTCATTTCATAATCCTTGAAAACTCCAACCATTTTTCTTGCCTCTGGTTGAGATTCTTCTGATTGAAAATATATTGTAGGCTCTTTATATTAGTGAACACATCCACATGCACTCCATATAAGTAGTGATGCCAGATTTTGAGAGCAAACACTACCATCACCAATTTAAGGTCATGAGTTGGATAGTTCCTCTCATGAATCTTAAGCTTTCTAGAGGCATAAGCTATCACCTTGACAATCTGCATCAGCACACACTCTAACCCAAATCTAAATGCATCACAGTAGATCACAAAACCCTCTATCTCATTGGGTAGGGTCAATAATGAAGTTGTAGTTAATTTGCTCTTCAATTCTCGGAAAATATTCTCATATGCATTAGACTATTGGAATGTAGCCTTCTTTTGATTCAGCTTAGTTAATGGTGTTGATATAAAAAAGAACCCTTCAGTAAATTATCTATAGTAGCTTCCAAATCAAAGATGCTTTTTATATTTGTCAAGGATATGGATCTAGGATAATTATTCACTGCCATAATTTTATGGCTATCTCTATATATAATATGGCATAGGAATTCCACTGAGGTTAGATAAAATTCATATTTTGAGAATTTTTTCTGTCCTTGAGAGTCTAAACAATAATCCTAAGATGACTGACATGCTCTTCCTCACTTGTGGAGTGTCTATGAATATAATCACATATCAAAATACAACTTAAACACCTAGTTCATAATATCCATAAATATTATAGGTGCATTACTCAATCTAAAGGACATCATTAGGAACAAAAAATGGCCATAACAAGTAATAAAGGCTATCTTCAAAATGTCGGTCAAGCAAAGTATATATCATGGGAAAAGAATACTTGTTCTTTATATTGAACTTGTTAAGTTTCCAACGATCAATACATATACTAAGGGGTCTATCTTCTTTCCATATGAATAGGACAGGAACAACCTAAGGTAAGACACTCAGCCTAATGAATCCCTTATCTAACAAATCCCTTAACTGCTCTATCAACTACTTTAGCTCAACAGGGGCATTCTATATGGAGGAATAAAAATGGGCTACATATAAAAAAGACATCAATCACAAAGTGAATCTCCTTGTCAAGAGGGATTCCGAGGAGATCCTCAGGAAATACTTTAGGAACCTCTTTGATAATAGGGACAAACTAGAGATGGAGAGTCCACAATATCAATTTTAACTCAAACTATATCGTAGATACATCCTTTATAGATTATCTTCCTTTTCCTAAGATATAAAATAAACTTACCCTTAGGCACTATAGAACTATTATTCCACTCTGTCATTGTCTCATTCAAAAATGGGAACTTGATGGTTCAAGTTCTACAATCACATAGGCATAATGGCATGAAGCCAATCCATTCCAACAATAACATTAAATCAATCATTTTAATATCAACCAGGTTAGACACGGTATCACTATGATAAATAGAATAATACAATCTCTATAAATCCTTTCAGCTAGGATGGACTCATCAATAGAAGTGAGACATACTAAAAGACTAAATAAAATTCTCAAGAAGTATTTCAAACTTGTTAGACATATAATGGATCACAAAAGACAATTTGACACCTGGATCAAGCAGAGTATAACAATCAAAATACAAGACTCAATCAGTGATGACATCTGGTGAGTTAATACATGAGGTCAGTCAGGCCATGGCGGAAAATGCATCTCAACTATTACTTAGTTTTAAGATTATTGGAATAACAAGAGTCAAAACTGCAATACAAATAAAGAAGCAGAGTTGGAAGAGTTTGAGAAACAAACCAGCATGAGCAAAAGTGTTCCAAATTCTTGGTGTCCTTCCATCTTCAAATGCTGCCCCTTCAACCCTTTTTTTGTTCAAATATAACCAAACCAATCAAAGAATGAATATTTTTTATAGACACCCTAGGACTCTTGAACTCTGTACTCTGATATCAAGTTTGTCACATCCGAGGAGGGTACCCTAGACGTGATCGACATTTATAAACTATTGTTGGTCCCTAAGAGAACTACTTGTCTTGATCACTTACTCAATAAATAGTTGAAGACGTAGTCAAGAGTAAAAAGAACATTTTAGTGGACAAATCAATGGTCACTAACAAAATAAAAGTTTTAAAAAATCAACAGTCCAAAACAATCCACTATCACAAGAGTAGATTTAGAGAACAAATCTTAGAAACAAAAACATCAACTCTAATCCATCATCATCTATGAAGCCTCTATTTCTAAACATATAAGTGGTGTTAATAATAGGTTCATGGTTACCTCAAAGTAATAAAAGTAAATATTAAATTCCAAACAGAAGAATAAATGAATCTTTGAAATGTAAGGAGGTCTCACCACAGTGTTTGGGATGAAATAGACCATCAATGGAGTATTTGTTGATGATCTTTAGCACTTGTATCTGTATAATAAAATGATGTAGTAAGAAATGGTGTCAGTACATGAAATGTTTAGTTGTAAAATAGCTGAAAAAATAGGCTCAAGATATATGCAACTCAGATAATCAAACTCAGTCAAATAAGACAAGGCTAAAGTAAACTAAAATTTAGAAGCTCATTCATAAGGGACTCAGACCAATCATTTAGAGTACTAATATGTCCTATTTAGGGGTTTCTCTAATTGATAACCATAACTTATGAGCCAATGATGATATAATGAAGCAATGTCATTGACACATCCATCCAACACTTTGCTAAGGTAAGAGACAAATCACTATCATTGGACTACAATCAAATCAAGTCCTCTTTTTTGGACAATAAGGAAATATCTAACTTTAACTTTTCAATCCTTTTCTATGTTGTTATGTAGTTAATGGGCTTGAGTTGTTATTTACTCTAACCCATTCTAGTACTTGATAATCCTCCCAAGACTCAATATGCTCATAATATGCGCATAAAACTCCTAAACAACAAGTTCAATCAAGTCATTTAGTTAGTATCATTGAACTCTTATTAATTCACTAATCATCTCTCAATCAACTCATTGAACCAATCATTCTTTTGGCTCATTCCCATCTTTTAAGAGTAATGTAAGTATGTATATTTTTTCACATTAATCGTATTCAATTTCTTTTATTCTGTTTAGTAGATAGAATGAAAGGACCTTCAAAGACTACTCAGACTACATTCATATTCACCTCATTCTTCTTCAATACATTCACAATTCATGCATTCCAATTCAATCAATACATAGAATTACTAATTTATAAGTAACATTCAATTTGGGTTCATGTGGAAAAAAAACATAAGTAATTACTCCAAGTACATGATTCATAAACACATACTTAATACAATAATATGCAAGAATTTACTAGAATTTAAGATAATTTTAAATATTTCCACCATAAGAGGCTTAAGGACTCAAACTGGAAGTCAACTCTATCAAACGAAGAAGTAGGGCACATGGATAAACTCAATCTAATGTTTTAGTTAGTCTTATATATCTAGAATGAAGATTAAGAACTCAAAATTAGATGAATTGTCTTGTTCCTCTTAAATCCTAGTTTCTTCTTTTCTCTTAATTCACCATTATCAATGACTAAGCATGTTAATGATGGGAAAATAGAATTTAGGAATTAAACTGGTTCAATTTTAATATCAAAACAATGTGGGTTAAATGTAGGAGGGGTAGGAAAAAACCAGAATGCCTCTCATTAAAACATAAATTGGGCCAAAGTTTGGCCTGTCATGAAATAGGTCTGGGATGCGGACTTGCTCCGCCTCAATTCATTTCTTGAAAGATTTTTTGGAACCAGGAGTTCCTAGGTTCATGATGCAGACTCATCATGTACTCTTCTAGTTAAACGATTTTCCCATAAAAAATTATCTTTCAAAACTCTTGGCCAAAAATTCAACTAAAACCATTTTTCTACTTATTTTTAACCCCTTTTGATTTTCTAGCTTGGTATTAGCTAAAATGACTTACGATATTATGTTTTTGTTTGATCATAAGCTAGGATACTTCAGGGTATTACATAGGGACACTATATGACCTCAATTCACAACTAATGCACTCGTATACCAGAGAATTATCCAAAACCTATGATGAATGTGATTTCTATACCCTTATTAAAAATATTTGTAGTAATGTATGTCACGATCCAAGCCAAGGGCATAGGTTTAACATGGAAAATGGCAACTCAAAAGTCCCTAAACAAGCCTTATAGTATACTTAAGCACATCATTGGTTAGAAAGTGCAGAATAAACATCATCAAACACGACTAATGGGCAGGGAAGGTTGGACACACTCTACGGGGTAAGAGTGAATGGGCCTTCCATCACACAATCATAACAAATAAGTTTAAGGGAAGGGAATGTAGGATGCACTCTATGAAAGGTAGGGACTTAGGACTTTTATGAACATCCCATACATCACAAGCATCAATAAAATGGAATAAAGATTTTGGGAATAATTTTTATAGATATAAGCAAAGCAAGAATCATATATAGCATAACACGTATCCAACAATGCCTCTAATTCATAGAAGGACAGGGGCCAAGACATACTCCGAGCTCACCTTCAAAAGTAAATAGCATAAGTAGTCATAACATAGAATATCTATATAGAAGGTGGGTATTTTCCTTGAAGTAAGGACTCACCACAAGTAAACTCCCACAATCAAACTTAGCCATGAAGAGATGGATGAGTAAAGGCTCCAGTCCCTACATGGTTAGAATATGTAGGTAAAAGTATGTATTAGTATGTTTTAATGTACTAAGTATGCGAGCATGCAATGAATATGAACATGATAAATGAGTACCATATAAAGATTCCTTAAATCATGATGCATGAATTCCATAATAAGTAAAATAAGTAGGGATGGGACCTCAACCGACATGTAAAACCATGTGAGTTATTACATGGAGTCCCGATATTTCCTCTACACTAGAGAAAGAGTATCCTACTTGCCAAAGGTAGGCTTTACATTAAGGAACCCTTAAGTCGAGCACCCACCTCCAATCTCATTCAGTGCTAACTCTTCATCACATGAGAATACATGTACATATACATGCTTGAAATAGGTTCACAAGTTATTTCAAATCATAACCATGCGTACTTGGGCTAAAAAATCAAATCATACTTCAATTCATAATTACATGCATAGGAATAGCTCATTTATACTTATACATGATGGTGTATACATACCCATAAATTCCTATAGACATATCATAGACATTATGTGATCACATTTCATGTCATAACTATAATTGTCTTGAAATCATAGTCCTAATCATAATTGGGTAACGACCCATATTATAAATCTCATAAAAAGCCTTGTTGATGCATGTTTATGTCATGAGGAATGAGAAAATAACATAGGAACTTGAAATTCATACTTAAAATATAATAATAAGTTGAAATCATTCATAATCCATGAAGAAATCAACAATTGAATTAAACTAGAAAATACTCATGCATAAGTTCATAACTAAAAGAGATATGCAAATTAAAATCTCATAAAATCCATTTAAATATACATAAAAGAATTCATTCATGTAAAAATCAACAATTGATAATGACCCATATCACAATTTCATCAATTTGAAGATAAATCACAAAAATCATTTGTAAATCATACTAAGAAATCATGAAATTGAAGAAATAGATTTTTGGGGTTTCATGATTGAAAGGTAATCATGAATGAAACCACACATACCTTGATGAAATGAAGAAGTTTGAGGTGAAATAAGCTTGATCTTAGAAGTCCACAAGAAACCTTGCTTGAATTCCTTGAAGGAGTAACTTGGAGGGAAATTCTTAGGAGTTGATGGAATAAACTAAGTATAAAGCTTGAATAAGGTGTTAGAATTAGTATAGGAGTTGTTTAGGAGTGTAAAGGAGGGCATAAATGTCTTAAAAGGTCTTTAGAGTGGGCCAAATTACCAAAAAAACCTTAATGAAATGAGACTTAAAAGTTGAACTTGAAAGTACCACGAATGGCTTCACTGGTCGTGAACCTTTTCACGGTCCATAAAGCATCTTGTGAAAGTGACCCTACGTTGATATGCTTTACAAAAATGAGCCTAACTTCTTGCTTTGAACTCAAAACTGGGTGAAAAAAATGTTAATTGGAAAGCTAATTCTAAGAGATTTAATTTGGTAGGTCATGGTCTATCCAATTATATTTATGCTAGAGATATGGTCATTTAAAGTTTACCATGAATAAAACGAGGTTGAATAAAAATTAAACTCCACTTTTAGGAAAGGTTTCACGGTCCCAAACACCGTGTATGAAATAAATCTGAGTTATGAAATGGTGTTGGTCAGGTCCTATGGTCCTTCCCAGGCCACTCCATGGCACGTGGTGAGGTTCAGGAACCATGGTGGCACACTTGGACAAGGGAACCTCCAGGAAACTAGAAAAATGGCTAAGGCCACTTTCACGGATGGTTTCACGGTCAGTAAAGATTTTCATAGACCGTGAAACCTTCCCTAAAAGGGATCCTTGGCCAAAAGCTCCTGGAAACTATTTTTTCCTTTTTAAGGACTTCCAATGCTTGGGCTCTTAAATCATCTCCCCCTTGGGAATATTCATCCTCGAATGAGCTTATACATGGCTTGAAAAACTTGAATTGAATATGAAATAGCCCAACATGAATGTACATTGTAAAATCATCATTTAAAACCATGAAATCATTAAATCTAATGCCAAAACACTATTTACATCAGTTCCATGCACATGTATGCATGTCATGATATGAAAACATAGAAATGAAGGAATTAGGACCATTTGAATATGAAGAACCTAGTACCTTAGGCTTGAGTAGATTAGAATAGATAAGGATATTTCTTAATCATATCTGATTCCGCCTCCCGTGTAGCACTTTCCACATATTGGTTTCTCCAAAGCACTTTAATCCAAGCAACATCCTTGTTACGAAGTCTCTTCACTTGCCTATATAAGATCTCAACCAAAACTTCTTCATATGTCAGGTTCTCCTCAACATCAACACCTTCCAAAGGAACAATCGCACTAGGGTCACCAACCAATTTCCTCAGCATCGACATATGGAAAATTGGGTGAATAAAATTTATATCCAAAGCCAAATCCAATCTATAAGCCACATTTCCAATCTTCTCAATAATCTCATAAGGGCCTACATACTTGGGACTGAACTTCCCCTTTTTACCAAAATGAATCACACCTTTCATAGCTGAAACCTTTACATATACCCAATAGCCAACATGAAACTCAAGATCCCTCTTCCTAACATCCGAATAAGATTTTTCTCGACTTTGAGTCATTTTCAACCTTTCCCTAATCAACTTCACCTTCTCCATAGATACCAACACCAAGTCCGGACCAATCAATGCCACGCCACCTATCTCAAATCATCCTATCAAGGATCTATTCCTTCCGTACAAAGCTTCAAATGGTATCATCCTGATGCTAGAATGGTAACTATTGTTGTAGGAGAACTCAATAAGTGGTAGATGATCATCCCAATTTCCTTTGAATTCCAACTCACAAGTCCTCAACATGTCTTCCAAAGTTTGAATTATCCTCTCGGTTTGTCAATCTATTTGAGGATGGAAAGTGGTACTCAACTTTAACTTAGTACCAAGCCCTTTCAAAAATGATTTCCAAAAGTGAGAAGTAGATTGGGTACCACGATCTAATATAATAGACATAGGCACACCATGAAACTTAACCAACTCTCGGATATATAACTTAACATAATCCTCGGCATTAAAAAAAGTCTTCACTTGTAAGAAATGAGTCGACTTGGTCATCCTGTCCATAATTACCCAAATAGAGTCATATTGCTTCTGAGTATGGGGCAAACCAATCATAAAGTACACATTTACATCTTCCCACTTACAAGTAGGAATCTCAATATCTTGAGCTAAAACACTAGGTCGTTTGTGTTCTACCTTTACCTGTTGGCAATTAGGACACTCAGATACAAACTTGGCTATGTCTTCTTCATACCATGACACCAGTATACTTCTCTCAAGTCGCAATACATTTTTGTGGATCCCAAATGTACAAAATAAGGAGAGTTATGGGCCTCTCTCAAAATCACCTCCCTAAAACCATCAATGTCCAGAACACATAATCTATCTTAATACCAAAGAAAACTATATCCCTCTTAAGAGAAAACCTTTATATATTTTTTGATAACCAACCACTTTAATTCCACCAATAACGGATCTAAATCTTGTTTTTCTTTAACATCAACAACCACAAAAGACTCAGCCCCATTCTGAACATGAATACCACCTTTATCAGAATCATCCAACCTAACACCCAATCTATCAAAATAGTGTACATCATTCACCAACTCTTTCTTGGTCGCATACACATGAAGCACACTTCCCATAGATAGCCTACTAAGGGCATCAGCTGTAACATTTTCCTTGCTAGGATAATATTACACTCTCATGTCACAGTCCTGAAGAAGTTCCAACCATCTTCTTTATCTTAAATTAAGATATCTTTTAGTGAATACATATTGCAAACTCTTGTGATCCATGAATACATCAACATGAACCTCAGAACGATAATGTAGTCAAATCTTCAAAGAAAATACCACATTTGCTAATTCAAGATCATGAGACAGATAATTATGTTTATGCACCTTCAACTATCTAGATGCATAAGCTATCACCTCTCTATGTTTTATAAGAACACAACCCAAACCAATCAGATCATCACTCGCTCTCTCCACCAACCATTGTGTGTACCACACTTGGGCCAACATGCCAAAAGTAGTCTGAAACTCATCTTGAGTCATTGGCTTCTCGATGGGCTCTTGAGGAAGTTGGTCCTCATCAATATGGGTCTATAGAGATTGAGGGTCTCTTCTTAGTGGTATCTTTTGTAAGGCATCAAGGAATATTTATCGGATTTAAGAAACCTTAAGTCACATCCTACAACATGACATAAATCATAAAGAATTGAGATATTTCCTAAAATGTCTCATAGTCTCCTACTCATAGGTATGGTGAACTTTACACCCATGAATAAAATCTACTTGATGTGGCATGTTGGATTCCAAGTATTATTCAAAAACCTTAGTGATCTTCTACTAAGCTTGTCATGATCAAGCCTAGGCCTAGGTGTAACATGGCGAGTGAGAACCCAAAATTCTCCGAACAAGCCTTATAGAATACTTAAGCATATCACTGGTTAGAAAGCATGGAATAAACATCATCAAACAATACTAAGGGGTAGGGAAGGTAGGATGCACTCTATAGGGTAAGGGTCCATGGGCCTTCCATCACACAATCATAACAAATAAGTCTAAGGGAAAGGAATGTGGGACGTACTCTATGGGAGGTAGGGACTTATGAATTTTATCAATATGCCATATATCACAAGCATCAACAACATGGAATGAGGATTTAGGAAATAGCCTTTATAGATACAAGAATAGCAAGGCTCATACATAGCATACCACATCATCCAATAATGCCTCTAATTCATAGAAGGAAAGGGTTCAAGACATACCTCGGGCCCACCCTCAAAAGTAAATAGAATAAGTAGTCATAACATAGAATAAGTAGATAGAAGGTAGGTATTGTTCTTGAATTAAAGAACTCACAAAGAGAAAACTCCTACAATCGAACATAGCCTTGAAGAGGTGGATGAGGAAAGTCTCTGGTCCCTACATGGTTAGATTATATAGGAAAAAGTATGTATTAGTATATTTTAATATACTAAATATGCGGGAAAGCAATGTATAGGAACATGATAAACCTATATTTTAACGTTAGATGACAAGGGAATATGCATAAAAAAGATTATATAGAAAAGAATGTCATATCAAGATACCTTAAATCATGATACATTAATGCCATAATAAGTAAAATAAGCACAAATGAGATCTCAACCGACATGTAGGACCATGAGAGCTATTACATGAAATCTCGATGTTGCCTCTATTCTAGAGAAAGAGTAGCCTACTTGCCAAAGGTAAGTTATACCTCTTCTTATGGGAACTACACCTTTTTCATAGAGTGGGTCTCATTTACATAATCATATATATTGGGAAAACATGATCCTACGATGGCATATAGTTATGGAAAAGATAGGTTTTACATTAAGGACCCCTTAGGTCGAGCGCCCACCTCCAATCTCTTTCAGTGCTAACTCATCATCACATGAGAATACATGTACATATACATTCTTGAAATAGGATCACAAGTCATTTCAAATCATATCCATGCATACTTGGGCTAAAAAGTAAAATCATACTTTAATTCATAATTATATTCACAGGAATAATTCATTCATACTTATACATAATGGTGTATACATGCTTATAAATATTTATAGACATATGATTGATATTATGTGATCACATTTCATGTCATAACCATTCTTGTCTTGAAATCATAGTCATAATCATAATTGGGTAATAACCTACATCATAAATTTCATAAAAGAAACCTTGTTCATGCATGCTTATGTCATGAGTAATGAGGAAACAACATGGTCACTTGAAATTCATACTTAAAATATAATAATATGATGAAATCATTCATAATCAATGAAGAAATCAACAATTGAATCATACTTGAAATTACCCATGCATATGTTCGTAATTAAAAGGGACATGCAAATTCAAATCTCATAAAATTCGTGTAAATCAATATAATAAGACTTAATTCTTGTAAAAGTCAATAATTGATAATGACCCATATCACAATTTCATCAATTTGACGCTAAATCAGAAAACTAACTTGTAAATCATACTTAAAAATCATGAAATTGAAGAAATAAATTTTTGGTGCTTCATGATTGAGAGGTAATCATGAATGAAACCATGCATACCTTAATGAAATGAAGAAGTTTGAGGTTAAATAATCTTGATCTTGGAAGTCCATAAGAACCCTATCTTGAATTCCTTGAAGGATTAACTTGGAGAGAAATTCTTAGGAGTTGATAGAATAAACTAAGTGTAAATCTTGAATGAGGTATTAGAATTAGTATAAGAGTAGTTTAGGAGTTTAAAGTAGGGTATAAAGGCCTTAAAAGTCTTGGGAGATAGCCAAATTACCAAAAAGTCCTTAATGAATTAGTACTAAAAAGTTGAACTAGAAAGTACCATGGATGGGTTCATTGGTCGTGAACCTTTTCATGGTCCGTGAAGCCTCCAATGAAAGTGATCCTACACCGGCAAAATTTACAAAAATGGGTGTAATTTATTTCTCCGAAATTGGAATTGAGTGGAACTGGATGCGTTTGAAAGATAATTCAAAGAGATTTAATTAGGTAGGTCATGGGCCAGCTAATTATTTCTTTGCAAGGAGATATGATCATTTGAAGTTGACCCTAAATGAAATGAGGTTGAAAAAAAATGAACTCTACTTTTAGGGAAGGTTTCATAGTCCATGAAACCATCTGTGAAACTAACCTGAGTTACGAAATGGTTTTGGTCAATTCCTATGGTCCCTTAAAGGGCCACACCATGGTCTGTGGTAAGGTTCACGAACTGTGGTGGTCCCTTGGTGGAACACTTGGACAAGGCAGCCTCCAGGCAACCAAAAAAATGGTTAAGGACACTTTTATAGATGGTTTCATGGCCTGTGAAGAGTTTTACGGACTGTGAAACCCTTCCTTAAAGGGTGTCCTGGCCAAAAACTACTGGAAATCATTTTTCTTGCCTTTTTAAGGAGTTCCAAAGCCTGGGTCCCTTCATGATGTAATAGGTCTTTGTAATAGATATTCCTTCTGTCATATTTTATGTGGCACCCTTTCTTTTTGGGTCCATCATAATAAGAATGTCACCTTACTCTTATTGAAAATTATTTAACTTAAAAAATTTCTTTTACCTTCAATGAAATGATTCTAAGGAACACAAATATCTAAGAATGATTTTAGACTATAAATTTCAAAAGTTTTAATTTTTTCATAAACACCATGTCATGTCAAAGGGTGCCACATAAAATAAGACAGAGTACTAATTTACCCCGCATTCATCTCTGAATAATAAACGAAATAGTAGGCATAAGTCAATCAAAAATTCTCTTAAACCAACGAAATGAGTCATCATGGGTAATGAAAGATAGCATAAATCATAGTTTAACCACAAAAAGACCTCATTAATGGATTAAGGAAGAATGATATGTAACTACAAAAAATATTTGGTTTAACATATGCCTCTAATCTCACTATGGAGATTGGAATCTTGCAGTGGCAGTGCTACTATAGGGGCCTACCTCCCACTATAGCGACATAGGTGATGCAGCAATCTCGGGTAGTCTTATTTTTGTTCAAATGTACAACACCAAATTTAGATTCAGACATCTCAAACTAACTCTTTTTCCATAAAATACTATATTTGTCACACCCCGGGAGGGTACCCTTGGCGTGACTAACACTTGAAGAACTATTATTGATTACCCAAGAGAACCACATGGACTCATCGACACATCACACACAACATTGGAGAAGATATTTCAGTAAAGACCATGACATAATTTAAATAACCAAGTCTCTGCCAATAATAGTTTCAATGAATAAAGTTAGAAAATACATCTCAATCAACTATCACAATCCAATATCTATGAAGCTTCTAATCCAAGTCTAGAAGGTGTCAAGACAAGTCTCGAGCTACCTCAAAGTAAATAATATACTCAATTAAAGAATAAAAGGCACCCTTTAATAGCAAGGAAGGCTCACCAGGTCTGGGAATAAGAAACTGGGCTTCAACGATGCGCTTGTTGAAGGAGTCTATCCCCTGTATCTACATCATTAAATGATACAGTCCCAAATAGACATTAGTACATTGAATATAGCGGTGTGTAAAATGGCTAGAGAAACAAGTAAGGCTCAAGATAGTTAATCTCAATAATCTTAATAGTCAATAAGTCAACTCAACAATCTATTGAATCAAGGATTCAAGATTTTGATAATTAAAATAATGCTCCTAGGGGAAACTCTAGAATGTGACTCAATCAAATCATTTTTGTATAAATTGGGAAGTTTCTCTAACCGACAACAATCACATATAAGCTGGTGATGATATAATATTTGTCCTATCATTGCCACAATCGCGCAATACATGCAACTGTAAGGGGCGATCAATCAATCTTGAATCCACAATTAATCAATGTTTGACTTTTTAGGACATAGAAGACATGGCCTCTATCATATGCCGGCAACGTAGTTTATGGGTTAGAGTTGTTATCTAATCTTGTCCATATTTATGCTTAATAATCCTCCCAAGACTCAATATTCTCATATTAATCAATTCAATCAACTCTTCACATTAGCTTCAATCAGACTCCATTCTATCAATCGACTAATCAGGACTATTAATCATGTTGCTATAAAGACTCATCAAATTATTCAAGACTCAAAATCAAATGGTCATTTAGACTCCAATCAATCATGCTCTCACATAAAACATGAAAAATACTTCTCATGTTCCATTCGTTCTCAATTCATTCAGTTCAGATAGTCATAATCGGATACTCAATTTAATCAATGTGACAATTAGTGTATAAAATTATGAAATTAGGGTTCATGTCAACTAGTACAAGTAGATGCTTAAAATCACATACAATTAGCATGAATACCATCAATACGTTCATAGATATGCATGAAGACTCTATTAAGTGCAAACCACTTGAAGATTATGATTATGAGATTCCCTTACTCAATATCTATGCACTAATTTGACTCATGTAGATTAAAACGCGCATGGATGAAATAATTCAATGTATTAGGAATCCTTACATACCTAGAATTATGAGGAACAATCAATTCTCTAGAAACCTTCAATCATATACCCGGAACCCTAGATTTTCTCCCTTTGTTGGTGCTCTCAAAAGTTCTAAGTGTAGAATAATGAATAATAACTTAGGGTACTATTAAGGGGGTCCAAAATAACTACAAAAGATTATGGGTTTAATTAAAAAGAGGTAAAAAAGATAAAGATACCCCTCCTAAAAACTGTTGAATAGAACCATGAAACCCTATTTATGGGTCGTAAATGGCCTCTCATAGATGGAGGGTGCCCGAAAATTTGATCACTGGAAATTGGACCTAGGGTTCTACGAACTCCCTTTTACGAGTCATAGATGAATTTACGAGTTGTCCTGTTTATTTGTGGTTTGAGATTCAAAACCCAATTTTTTATGGATCCCATTTTATGGGTCATAGAATGGAGTACGCTTTGTAAAAGGACTCGTACATTGTCCCCATACTTAGAAAATACTCTAACTCACATGGGAAAATATAGGGTCCCATCTATGAATCGTAGAAGGCCCTTTGTGGTTTCTTCCGGTGACTCTTTCTAAGTCATTCCTCAAGTTTCACTGGGAGCTTCAAACTTAGACTAGAGGAAATAAATTAGAGGGTATTACAATATGCAAAGTTATACTAGCCCAAACTCTACTTTGAAAGTTTCTATGGGATCCTATATTTCCTACATATCATGATGCCTTCTTAATTTTCTCAAATGCTATATCTTGAGACACTAATCATCTATGAACCACACAACACAAAATTTTCGTTGGAATCCATCATAGTTTGAATTTTAGTCAACTCTCATTCTAGGAAGAATTTTATCCAGACACTTACACCCTAACCAATTCTATAACTAGCACATCACCCCACTCAAAGAGGAGTAACCACCAGGTATTATCATGAATAATAAGAGGGATATGACTTATCAAAAACCCACTCACTAACCCCAATCCTTCAACCGACCCTACTACTAAGAATGATTTGTCATGGACAATTCAACTTGCTTTTTATTCTCCATAAAATAAACCTATGAGTAATGCCTAGCACTACCCAGCCAGTTGCTAGTTATTATATCAAAAACCGAATGAGTAATTATTCTCATTAATGGAGAATCTTAAATTTACCAATACCAAAATAGTTTGGTCCTACCACTCTCTTGGTTTCTCATTAGCTACACATTATCACTATAATGTACTTTATTACTTAATCAAGGATAAAATCACTAAGTCAAATAAGGTCTAACGTTTGAATAAATCTCGATTACGTTAATCCGACAATATTAACCAACTCAAATCAATAACCTCATGACAAACAGAAACACAATTTAGAAATAACTAAAGTATCAAATCTCCCAAACTCAGTCCAATAGTTAAAATAATTATGGAAGACAGAAATACGATTTAGAAAAACTAAAGCATTGAGTCCCCATAAACTTAATCTAATAGTTAAAATAATTATGAAAAATACAACACAACTTAGCAAAAAGCATTGAGTCACCATGAACTTAATTCAATAACTAAAAGAATTATGACAATTAGAAACACAATTTAGCACAAGTAAAGCATTGAGTCCCCATAAACTCAATCCAATAGTTAAAAAATTATGACAAGCATAACATAATTTAGCAACAACTAAAGCATTGAGTCCCCATAAATTCAATCCAATAGTTAAAATAATCATGATCACAAGTATAACATAGCCCAGACTTTCAGGCTCAAGTCTTAATTTAATAAACATATAAAATCACATTAAAACCTTTAACATAAACTCAAGCATGAAGCCAACAATTCATAGACAAGAACACAGGATCACATTATTTAAAATCCATTAAGAAAATTTTTCAACCCAACAATTTCGCTACTATGCAACAATAATTTTTTTCTCATATGGTTTCCAATCAATCTTGACCCCGAATGATGCAAAAATGGTGATATTGGAAAGAATACTCATAGACTTGTAATTTGACAAGACACTTGATTTATTGTAGGCTTAGAGTTATGGTCATTTGAAGTTGTCCTTAGTTTAAACTTATATCTGAAACTAAATTGGTAAGACACTTTCAACTTAACTTTGTGATTGGGGCATTGTACGATCTTAGTTCACAACTAGTGCACTCGTATATCAAGAAATTGATCCTAAACCTATGACTAATGAGATTTGTATACCCATATTGCTTATATTTTCAGTAACAATGGAATAGGTCATTACACAGGATGACCTAATCTAATCTAGTTGTCTTTCAAAAATTAACATTATCACTCCTTGGCTCCCTCCATATAGTATGTTCTATACTATCTCTTTCTTCTGGCCTCAATTTCCACAACTAACAACCCCTTTTTCTATTGTATCAAAGTAGGGCATTGCTTCTTACAATATTTGTTCCATGTAAAATTAGACTATGAGTTGCTTGTAGTTCTAAGTCTCCACTATAACTTAGCAAACCGTTCGTTGGAGGCTTCAAATAAGAATTTGAATACCACCCACACTTAGAATTTTTTTTTAAGATGATTAAAAAATGAGTTTAAATACAAATTTTGTTCTTTTGAGTGAGTCATTTATTAAGGTCTGCATATAATTTAGGAGTAATTTTCTAGGAAGAGTAATATATGGATAAACTACTTCATCATAGAAGTTACATTGTTAATTTCTTATTATATTTTTTTTTCTTTATATTCTAAGATATTAAAACATATGAATTATATTTCTTTTTAGAAAATTTGAACATTTATCTTTAACGCAAAAATTAAAAATTAATTGATTTCTTGTTGGGGTTATATATTTGAAAGTAACAATGGAAAAGAAACTATATTCACTATTTTTAAGACACAATTTTTATGGATACACAAAAATTTATTATTTTGTAGAGTTTTCATGTATGTTTCTTCCACAAAATATAAATTAAAATTATTTAGAAAATTTTACATATAAACTAAAAGATTGAGCATTTATGGGATGATATCATTATTGTTTTTCAAATTAAATATTTAAAGTTTTTTAAATTTATTTTGAAATACTAAACAATCAAGTATTACCGTTTTTATAATTTTTTAAATAGTTAAAAATTGCAAATTCTTATAGTGCTTGCCCATGGAACATTTTGACTCTCCTATTATGCATAGCGAGATTGGAATTGAACACTATCATTTTTACGTATAAAAAAGTGTGCTTGTTATTTTTGTGTATCAACTATATTTATTCAAAAGTTTATGTTTCCAATGATGACATCTTGTGTGAATAGTGCTGATAAATTTTTTTAGTGTGAGCATGACTGGTAAAATATTTTATGGTGTGAAGAGGGTTGGTAAAGTGATTACAAGTGTGAATAAGGCTGAAAAAATAATTTATCTTGATCATTATGCCAACTATTGGTACTGCTAATTAATGTGATAGAAAATGATAAAATTATTGATGTTAAAAATGTGTTCAAAGTAGGGATTTCTAGAAAATTGTGTTACAAGGTGTTAAAGCCAAAATAGAGTTCACCTAAAGATGAACTTTTATAATCTTTTCTTTTGTTACATATATAATTCTAAATAATGTAACAGAAAATAACAAAATTATTGGTGCTAAGAAATGTGTTGGAAGTGTGAATTCCTAAAAAATAGTGCAAAAAGATTTTAAAACCAGAATAGAGTTCACCTAAGTTATGTGAACTTTTGTAATTTTAATTTTATATATATGTGTGTGTGTGTGCGCGCGTGCGCGTGCGCGTGTGTATATATGTACATACACGTACATACTTATGAGTAATGACATTCTTTTTAAAATTGAAAATGTTTATAAGATAAAGGTTGTGAAACGAATTCTTCTATTCTTTTATAGTTTGAAAACAAAAGTGAAGATGGAAAAGGGTTTCTTCAAGGTTTTCAACCCTGAAACAAGTGCGAAACGAATGGTAAGTATACTTCCTCCTCGTAATATTTTATATTTTGGATTTTCTTTTTGATTTTTTTCTTATTTTTGAGATGTGGGATGCGGATGTAGGAAGGGGAAGGCCTCGATAAAATTTTAATATGCAAAAGATACAAATAAATGAACTTAGATTTTATGGTCTTTTATAATATTTTAAGTGCACTATTTTCCTGATTCTTTTTATATAAATTAACTAATATTTCATATGTGATTCTTCCTGATTATTTTCTTGAATTTTCCAATTAATATTGTTTGAAACTATGGGTTGTGAATAAGGTGTGAGAAAGTTAAAAGAGGAGAGATATCATTGTTTGATGCAAGTAAAGTTTATACTTGCATTTTGTATATGTTGAATCTCCAAATATTATA
>JBCEWC010000349.1:0-61042 GCA_038996855.1 Solanum aculeatissimum | reverse complement strand
TTTAAATCACCTAAAATCTACAGCACTCAAGTCCCAACACTAATCTACAACAATATCGGAAGAACCCATAACTTAATGGAAAACTTGGAAATCAATTTAAAGGGTTAGGGTTACTAGGATCTTCAAGGATGAAAGAGGATCCTTGAATCAAGTCCCACATACCTTAATCTCACCAACAATCAACAAGATCAAACTTAATGAAGGTCTTCTTCCCCAATTTCTACAAGCTAGCTTCAATGGAGACCAAGAGAGTCTTAGGATCTTAATAGAGTGTATAGGAGAGTTCTAATGGATGAATGAGGGTTTGGGGAATGTTTTAGGGGTTTAGGAAACCTTAGGGGACCAAAAATGGGCTTAGGGAAATGTTAAGTCACAAAAATACCATTAATAAAATCGAGCTCTTAACTAGAAACAGTGCCAAATGGCTGCTACAGTGCCTTCAAATGGCACACAAGCCGTCAGCCCCTCCGTCAAACCTCCCTTAGCAAATTCTCCAACGCGAACTCTAAGAGGACTTTCTGTAACACTTCATGAGCCACTTGATGGATCGTCTAAGGTGTGACTGGACGTGTGAGGTCATGTCAGGCCATACTTAGCCTCCCAAAAATCAGCCTTGGCTTGGCCAAGATACTGCCCCACTTCACTGGGAAGTACACGGGCCGTTTAGGTCCAAACGGACCATCCATGGTCTCGTTGACCTATACTTGTCTTAGGGGTGGTTCCAGGACACCCCTAGCTCACTGGAACACTTGAAGACACCATAGACAAGCCGTGCAAAGTTTCATGGCTCGTGGCCTTGTCCTTGGCCACCTTTTTGAGCCTATCTCCAATGGCTTTCGAATTTCAGACAGTCTCACTGTTTGGGTCATATCTCCCTCATCCGAACTCCAAATTAAGTGAAACCAGTTGTGTTGCAAATCTAACTCAAAGAGATTCAATTGGATATGTAGTATATCATATGGTTCATTCCACATAAAACGTTATGACTGTTTGAAGTACACTTCCAAAAATGTCCCTCTAGGCCACTAACTAGCCCAATTTGCATTTGGCCACTTAAGCTCAACCCGTGGCTACCAAAACACAACCATGGCATATAGTACATCATATAATTCCAATCGTAAGTAGATTTCAATATTTTTTGGGTTATTACATTTGTAGACTCCTTAGGATGACCTGCTCTGATACCACTTTTGTCACGCCCAAAATCCCTTTAATGTGGACTGACACTTGTTGCTGACAAGGCTCAGGAGAACCAACCTTTAATCACACTATCTATGAATATTATAAGGTATTTTCACACTGAACATGCCTTTAGGAAAGTAGATAGTAATAACAAGCCAAAAGGAAATACATATGACTAGGTTGTTGGAGCCATGATGCCCAAAATTCAAGACATGCCACACTTTACTTTACATAGTCTACAAAGCCTCTGGATAAGAAACTCTGTCTGATAAGGGTCAGGATAGGCCCCGCCTCAATACCAACTACTATACAATACAAAACATAAGCTCTAGACATAGAACTTTGAAGCAACCTGGAGCCCAACAACAATAGCTGGATGTCCTGTACTCCTACTCGAGAGATCTAGTACCTCCTGTACTTGCAGCATGAAATGAAGGTCCCCCGAGAGGGACGTCAGTACGAGATAATATACTGAATATGTAAGGCAAGCTGTACTATATGTGAAATAAAAACTCAAATGAAATCATGCACTGTTGTATAGATAAGGGACCACCTTTACTCAAATTGTGGAATCAAGTACTTTATGTTACTTTACCTTTATTTACTGTATAATCTATCCACAGTAAATAATACAAAATGACCAACTAATCAGTGGTAAATCTATATCGGGATCGACCCTGGCTAGGCTTTCCTTTCCCCTTGGTCTACCCCCCGTGATAGGATCAACCCTGGCTAGGTGTTTCTTCCATCCCTTTGGCTACCACCCATCAGAAGCAACTTTAGTTTATCTTTTATTTACTTTTGAGATAATTCTTTTGGTGGTCATAACTTTTGAGTTGAAGGACTATAGATATAACAAGTGACATATAGATAGTCATATAATACAATGCACAATGAAAATAGTAGGTTACACAACTATTGAAATATGTAGGAGATGAAATCACACATGGACATTATTTATCCAAAAAGAGAACCCATATATCTTGGTATACAAAGTATGTATGCATCTTTGACAATTACTATATATGGGAACATTTGTACATGTTAAGAATGGAGACAAGTTCATTAACCATGTTGGAGTTCGTAAGTGACTTTATGTGCCACGGAAGAATCTAGATTTCATGCCAAGTAATAAGAAATCAAGTAGTCTTACATACCTCGCTGCACCACCTCGATATTACCTCGAAGTAATATTCTTTTCTCCCAAATAGTTATCTACAATAGGGTAGGTGGTAAAACTAGTATTAGTAGCTAATAAACATATTTTGGTAGTTCAATTCCACCAAAAAATAATAACCAAGCAACAAGCCCATAATTATCGACCCAAAGGCGTTCTTTTGACCTTTCCTTCTTTAATCGTATTTTTTACTAATACACATTCTTATATACATGTCATATACAATTTCTTTTAGTCCTATCTAAACTCACAACAATATATCAAGTACAACATACAACAACTCCACGCAACACACCATTAGGTAGCATAACATTACGTCCTTTCCCATATTGTAACGACAACAATCCGCATCTATTCCAACTTCAACCAAACTGTTTTCAACATTTTTATACATCAAAAACAGTCTTAAAACAGTCCTAAACAGTACCAAAATAGAAGGAGGACGTGAGACAACAGTCTCCAATTAAGCAGCCCACAAGTTCCGAGTAACAACACATTTAAGATAACATACAAAAACACATTCTTAAGTAAAACAAAAATTGTGCAGAAGATTTACTTTACCATGTATGAACTAAACCTTGTTAAAACCATCAACCTCACTTCATAATCAAGACAACCAAGAAGAGAAAAGCCTCTTAATAAACAAGAAAAGTGTGCAACAAGTTTAGAACACATGCTGTCCAGAATTTCAGCACAACATAACCAGCATATCTCTTTCATTTTTCATGGAAAAATATACTAAAACCATAGTTATTTCCACTTAACTTAGTCTCCCAAGATCCGGATCTATACAAGAACCCTAAAAGTGTACTGTGACTGCTTTTCAAAGTGGAAAGAGAGCAAAGAGAAAACCCTTGAAAAATCTAATTTTTTGCTATGTTAAAATGACTTAAATTTGCTAGTTTGTACCCCTTTTATATGGACTCCTCTTGGCCGACTTTCTTCACTAATCTAAGGCTTATTTCTTCAAGGGATTAATGTAGTTTTTTGCCCTTTCACTTAGGCCTTATGGGGCTCCAACTCAATGGGCCTTGGCTGCCCATTATTTCCCTTTTCCTTTTTAGTTTAGGCCCAAATCATCAAGTGGGTTGTGAATATACTTGGGCCCTTTTTCTATTAATCTTGGTCTTTCAATATTTTCCATTTATAATGCCAAACCATGGGTTAAAATTACATCCTCAACTTGGGTTTTATTCTTTATCGGACTTGGAAAGATTTGGGGTTGGGCCTTGTCTCTGTTTTCTTTCAAATTTACTAAATTTTAGGCCTCAAGTGAGTTCACTCATGGATGAATTAATCTTCACTTTATGACTAGCTTCTCTAAGCTAAGCACATAAGTGACTCACCTACTAGTTTCCTAAGTTCCATAAGCACCTCACTTCTTTTATGCCATATAAGGCCATGATCTCTCTAATTTGACTTAAAACTTCTATACGCTAGATCATCTTAAGCATTAGATGTGAATAGAGCCCTCCAATATGAAATTTAAGCATTTCTAAAAATTGGTGCTCATTTGACCAAGCCATATCATGTCCTATATACATAGTACTAGTACACATGTGATGTGGGGTGTTATATCCTTCCCCCCTAGGAACATTCATCCCCAAATGTTAGCATAAGTGAATTACTCAAAACATTTCAACCCTTCATTTAGACAAACTTTTGACAACATAACAAATATTCAGGCACACATACCTAATAGAGCCCTGATCTGTATCTTGGACTTCCTCTTTAACTTCAAATAGATAAGGGTAGTTGGATTTCATCACTTTCTCAGCTTCCCATGTTATCTCTTCTACTTGTTTATTGCTCCAAAGTACCTTTACTGAAGTTATTTATTTATTCCTTAGCTTCTTAACTTGACGAGCTAGAATAGAAATAGGTACCTACTCATAGGTAAGATCTCCTGTAACTTGCACATCTTCAATGGGTATGATACGGGATGGGTCACCTATACATTTTTGAAGCATTGAGACATGAAAGACTGGATGAACCATTGAAAGCTCCTGGGCCAATTCTAATTCATATAAAACCTATCTGAACATCTTAATAATTATATATGGCCCTATGTAACGTGGACTCAGTTTCCCCTTCTTATCAAATCTCATAACCCCCTTCATTAGTGACACCTTCAAGAATACCCAATCTCCTACTGAGAATTTTAACCCTCTCTTCCTAGCATCTGCATATGATTTGTGATGACTTTGAGCTGTTTCAAGTCATTGTTGTATCACCCTAACTTTTTCCATTGCTGTTGGACTAGATCTGGACCAAGCAAGGTGGTTTCACCTACTTCAAACCATCTGATTGGCGACCTACATTTCCTTCCATACAAAGATTCATACGGTGCCATTTTGATGCTTGAATGGTAGCTATTATTATAGGCAAATTCAATAAGTGGTAAATGGTCCACCCAACTACCCTTGAAGTCCAATGCACAAGCTTGCAACATATCTTCTAGTGTTTGCATAATGCATTCTGGTTGACCGTCTGTGTGGGGATGGAAAGTTGTACTAAAATTCACTTGTGTTCCTAAACTCTTTTGGAAAGACTTCCAAACCATTGCGGTGAATTGAGCTCCTCGATCAGATATAATAGAGACTTGGACCCCATGTAGTCTAAGGAATAAGAAATTTGTAATTTGGGTTGTTTTTCATGGGTGTTAGCCCATTGTTCCTGGCGCTTCCCAGGGCTCAGAGCTAATTTTCCCAAAATATTATATCCAGGGGTCTGTAACGAGCTAGGCAAGAGGCCTAGGTGGCTCGCTGGGGTTGGATATGTCCTGGTAGTGTTTTATAGGCAAAGGAATAAGAAATCGGCGATTTGGGTAGTTTTTTGTGGGTGTTAGCCTATGGTTCCTAGCGCTGCTCGGGGCTCAGGGCTAACTATCCAAAAAACATATAACGAGGGGTCTATAACGAGACAAGCAAGAGACCGAGGTGGTCCGCCGATGTTAGATATGGCCTGGTAGAATTTCATGGGCCAAGGTACAAGTAACAGGCAATTCAAGCAGTTGTTTGTGGATGTTAGCCCATGATTCCTGGTGCTGCCCGGGGCACGAGGCCAACTTTCCCAAAAACTTATACTGAGGGGTCTATAACTAGCCAGACAAGAGGCCCAAGTGGCCCGCATGTGGTTGGATATGGCCTGGTAGTATTTTATGGCCCAAGGAACAAGAAACAAGTGATTTGGGTAATTTGTCGTGGGTGTTAGCCCAAGGTTCCTGGCGCTGCCCGGAGCTCGGGGCCAACTTTCCTAAAATATTATACCGAGGGGTCTGTAATGAGCCACGAAAGAGGCCTAGGTGGCCCACCGGGGTTGGATATGGCCTGGTAGTATTTTATGGGCCAAGGAACAAGAAACAGACGATTTGGGCAGTTTTTCGTGAGTATTAGTCGGTTCATAGCGCTGCCCGGGGCTCGTGGCCAACTTTCCAAAAATAATATACCGAGGGGTCTATAACAAGCTAGGAAAGAAGACCAGGTGGCCTTCCAGGGTTGGATATGTCCAGGTAGTATTTTATGGGCCAAGGAACAAGAAATAAATAATTTGGGCAGTTTTTCGTGGGTGTTATCCTACGGTTCCTGGCGCTGCCCAAGGCTCGGGGAAAAATTTCCCAAAATATTGTACCGAAAGGTCTGTAATAAGCCAAGTAAAGGCCCAGGTGGCCCATCGGATTTGGATATGGCCTAGTAGAAATTTATAAGCCAAGGAACAACAAACAGACGATTTGGGTAATTTTTCGTGGGTGTTAGCCCACGGTTCCTGGCGCTGATTGAGGTTGTGGGCCAACTTTCCAGAAAACTTATGTCAAGCGGTCTGTAAAGAGCCACTCAAGTGGCCCAGGTGGCCAACCAGGGTTGGATATGACCTGGTAGTATTTTATGGGCCAAGAAATAAGAAATAGATGATTTGGGCAGTTTTTCGTGGGTGTTAGCCCTTGGTTTGGTGCTAAATTTCCTAAAAATACATACTGAGACATCTGTAACAAGCCAGGAAAGAGGACCAGGTGGCCCGCCAGGGTTGGATATGTCCTGGTAGTATTTTATGGGTCAAGGAACAAAAAAAAAGCGATTTGGACAATTTTCGCAGGTGTTAGCCCACAGTTCATGGCGCTGCCCAGGTTTAAAGTCAACTTTACTAAAATATTATACCGAGGGGTCTGTAAAAATCCAAACAAGAGGCCCAGGTGGCCCATCGAGGTTTGATATGGAATGGTAGTATTTTATGGGCCTAGGAACAAGAAATAAGATATTTGGGTAGTGTTTTGTGGGTGTTAGCCCATAGTTCCTGGTGCTGCCCGGGGCTTGGGGCCACCTTTCAGAAAACATTATACCGAGGGGTCTGTACCTAGCCACGCAAGGGGCTCAAGTGGCCCACCGGGGTTCGATATGGCCCGGTAGTATTTTATGGACCAAGGAACAAGAAACAGGAAATTTTGACAATTTTTTGTGGGTGTTAGTCCAGGGTTCTTGGCGCTGCCCAGGGCTCGGACCCAACTTTCCAAAAACATTATACCAAGGGGTCTGTAACAAGCGAAGCAAGAGGCCCAGGTGGCTTGCGAGGGTTGGATATGTCTTGGTAGTATTTTATGGGCCAAGGAACTAGAAATCGACAATTTGGAGAGTTTTTAGTGGGTGTTAGCCCACGATTCCTGGCGATGGCCGGGGCTCGGCTGCAACTTTCCCAAAAGAAATCCTGATAGGTTTGTAATAAGCTAGGAAAGAGGTCGAGGTGGCACACTGGGGTTGGATTTGATTTGGTTGTTTTTTATGGGCCAAGGAACAAGAAACGGGCATTTTGGGCAATTTTTCATAGGTGTTAGCCCATCGTTCCTATCGCCGCACAGATATTGGGACCAAATTTCTAAAATATTTATACCGAGGGGCATATAACGAGCTTGGAAAAAGGACCAGGTGGCCCGCCGGGGTTATATATGGCTTGGTAGTATTTTATAGGCCAATGAATAAGAAAAGGGCAATTTTTGTAGTTTTTCGTGGGTGTTAGCCCACGGTTCCTCGCGCTGATCGGGGCTCAGGGCAAAGTCTCCCAAATAATTATACTGAGGGGCCTATAACGAGTAAGGAAAGAGGCCCAGGTGTCCTGCAAGGATTGGATACTGCCTAGTAGTATTTTATGGGCCAAGTAACAAGAAACAAGTGATTTGGGCAGTTTTTCATGGGTGTTAGCCAACGGTTCCTGGAGCTGCCCTAGGCTCGGGGCCAACTTTACCAAAATATTATACCAAAGGATCTGCAAGGAGCCAACCAAGAGGCCCAGATTGCTCTCCAGGGTTGAATATGGCTTGATAGTATTTTATAGGTCAAAAAATGAGAAACAGGCAATTTGGGTAGTTTTTCGTGGGTGTTAGCCCACGGTTCCTGGTGCTACTTCGGGCTCAGGGCCAACTTTCCCAAAAGATTATATTGAGGGGTCTGTAATAAGCAGGGAAAGAGGCCAAGGTGGCCTGCTTGGGTTGCATATGTATTGTTAGTATTTTATAGGCCAATGAACAAGAAATAGGTGATTTGGGAAATTTCTCGTGGGTGTTAGCCAACATTTCCTGGCGCTGCCCGGGGTTTGAGGCCAACTTTCCCAAAAGATTATACCGAAGGGTATGTAACAAACCAGAAAAGTGGTCTAGGTGTCCCTCTAGGGTTGGATATGGAATGCTAGTAATTTATGGCCCAAGGAACAATAAACACACGATTTTGGTAGTGTTTCGTGGGTGTTAGCCCACGATTCGTGGCGCTACTCGGAGTTTGGGGCCAACTTTCCTAAATAATTATATCGAGGGGTCTATAATAAGGTAGGCAAGAGACATAGGTAGCCCGCCGGGGTTGAATATGGTCTAGTAGTATTTTAAGGGCCAAGGAACAAGATACAAGTGATTTAAGAAATATTTTATGGGTATTAGCCCACTGTTCCTGGGGATGCCCAGGACTACGGGCCACCTTTCCCAAAGAATTATACCTAGAGGTCTATAACGAGCCAGGAAAGAGGCGTAGGTGTCCCACCGGGGTTGTATATGGCCTGGTAGTATTTTATGGGCTAAGGAATAAGAAACAGACGATTTGGCTAGTTTTTTGTGGGTGTTAGCCCACAGTTCCTGGCGCTTCACAGGACTCAGGGCCAACTTTCCCAAGAGGTTCCGTCGAGGGTTCTGTAACGAGCCTGGTAAGAGGCCTAGATAGCCCGCTGGGGTTTTATATGGCTTGGTAGTATTTTATGGTCCAAGGAACAACAAATAAGTGATTTAGGCTATTTTTTGTGGGTGTAAGCCAATGGTCCCTGGCGATGTCTAGGGCTCGGGGCCAACATTCCGAAAACATTATACCGAGGGGTTTGTAAAGAGTCAGGCAAGAGGCTCAGGTGGCCCGCCAGAGTTGGATATGGCCTGGTAGTATTTTATGGGCCAAGGAACAAGAAACAGGCAATTTGGGTAGTTTTTCGTGGGTGTTAGCCCATGGTTCCTAGCGCTGCCCTGGGCTCGGGGCTAACTTTCCCAAAACATTACACTGAGGGGTTGAAAAAGATCCAGGCAAGAGGCTTAGGTGGCCCTCCGGGGTTTGATATGGCTTGGTATTATTTTATGGGCAAAGGAACAAGAAACAGGCGGTTTGGGCAGTTTTTCGTGGGTGTTATTCCATGGTTCCTGGCGCTGCCCAGGGCTCGAGGGAAACTTTCCTTAAACATTATACCGACGGGTCTGTAACGAGCAAGAAAAGAGGCCCATCGGGATTGCATATGGCCTGGTAGTATTTTATGGGCCAAGGAATTAGGAGCAGGCAATTTAGGTAGTTTTTCATAGGTGTTAGCCCATAGTTCCTAGTGCTGCCCGTGGCTCGGGGTTAACTTTCCTAAAATATTATACCGAGGGGTCTATAATGAGCCAGGAAAAAGACCCAGGTGGCCTGCTGGGGTGAAATATGGCCTGGTAGTATTCTATGTGCATACGAACAATTATCAGGTGATTTGGGTAAATTTTCATGGGTATAAGCCCACGGTTCCTGGCGCTGCCCGGGGTTCGGGGCCAACTTTTCCAAAATATTATATCAAGGGGTCTGTAATGAGACAGACAAAAGGCATAGATTTCCCATTGGGGTTGGATATGGCATTATAGTATTTTATGTGCCAAGAAAAAAGAAAAGAATGATTTAGGAAGTTTTTCGTAGGTGTTAGCCTACGGTTCCTGGCGCTGCCCGGGGCTAGTGGCCAACTTTTCAAAAACATTATACCGAGGGGTCTGTAATGATCCAACTAAGGGGCTCAGGTGGCCCGTCGGGGTTTGATATGGCCTCGTAGTATTTCATGGGCCATGACACAAGAAATAGATGATTTTGGCAATTTTTCGTGGGTGTTAGCCCACGATTCCTCGCGCTGCTTGGGGCTCGAGGACAACGTTTCCAAAATATTATACCAAGGGGTTTGTAACAAGCCTAAAAAGAGGGTCAGGTGTCCCGCCGTGTTTTGATATGGCCTGGTAGTATTTTATTGGCCAAGGAATGAGAAACAGGCAATTTGGGATGTTTTTCGTGGGTGTTAACCAATGATTCCTGGCGCTGCCCGGGGCTCGAGGCCAACTTTCCCAAAATATTATACCGAGCGATTTATAATGAGCCTGGCAAGAGGCCCAGGTGGCCAGCTATGGTTGGATATGTCCTAGTAGTATTTTATGGTCCAAGGAACAAGAAAGAAGCGATTTGGGCAGTTTTTCGTGGGTGTTAGCCCACGTTTCCTGGGGACATACTAGGCCTTATAAAACCCTTATCTAGTAAGTCTTTTAATTTCTCCTTTAATTCACTTAATTTCGTTGGGGCCATTCTATATGGAAGGATAGAAATAGGTTGAGTACCTGGAAGTAAGACAATACCAAAATCTACTTCTCATTCTGGAGGTAAACCTGGAAGCTCTTCAGGAAACACATCAAAATATTTATTCATTATTGGAACAGATTGAATAGTTGGTTATTCCACTTCCACATCCCTCACTCTAGCTAGATGACATATATACCCCTTTGACATCATTTTCCTTGCTTTAAAATGAGAAATAAATGTACCCTTTGGTGCCCCAACATTGCCTTCCCATTGAAGGACTACCTCATTTGGAAAGTGGAAGTACACTCTCTTAGTTCGGCAATCCATGGTGGAATAGCAAGAAGACAAGTAATCCATACCCATTATAACATCATATTCCACCATTTCTAACTCCAAAAGGTTAGCCAATGTGTCAAGTTCAAAGATAGTTACAACACAGTTGTAATAGACCCTTCTAGCCATAATAGATTCACTGGTTAGGATAGACACTTCAAATGGTTTGTTCAATAATTTAGGTGTTCTCTTAAGCTTCCCAGCAACTAGTGGAGTGAAATCTCTAATCATATGTCGTGGCACACAACACTAATAACAAGCATGTGACCCCACACGACATGTACCTAAATGACTTCTCCCACATTCTTTGCAAGTCTGCCTGGGAGGTATTTATTGGCTTATCAAATATCTAATTTCCAATGCACCTTGGCCCTCACTTTGTTGACCAAACTTATTATTTTTGGACCTTTGAAGTTATGGTGGAGCACTGACTGCAGAGTAGGAGGATGATAGCCTAGGCGGTCTATTAGAAAACTGAGGCCTCAACTCACCTTGAGGTGGTGTAAACTGCCCTATATATCTGGCCCTCTTGGACTGCCCCCTTTCTAACTCTTATGCCCTTCTCCTTTTCCTTTGATCCTCCAGTTTTTGTGAAAAAGCTTGCATCCTCGCTATATCCATATATTTGTTCAAGGAAGAAATGGTACAATCTCTAACCAGATATGAATCCAACCTATCCACATATCAATGAACTCTATCTGCCATACGAGCAACTACATTAGGAGCATACCTGGCCAAGGAATTAAATTGAAGACTATACTCCCTCATGGTCATATTCCCCTGGTAGAGATTCAAGAACTGATCTGCACGGGCCTCTCAGATCTCTAAGGGTAGGTAATGGTCAAGAAATATCTCTTTGAACTCCTTCCAAGTAGTTGGAGGTGCGTCTATACCCTTAGATTGATTCCAAGCTTCATACCATAGTATAGCCACACCCTTCAATCTATTTGCTATCAGCTTTGTATTGGATCTGATCAATGAAATCTTGTGGATCTTTATTGGAATATGACCCAGTGAATGATAGAGGGCCTAAACTGAGAAAATCATGTATCCTCATGATGGTTGCCCTACCTACACTACTTGCACCTATAACTGGGCCTTCTTGTCTTTGACCTTGGCCAACAACTATACAAGTCAACAGTTGGACTGCATTTCTCAAATCTCGCACGGTAGCATCGGTAGGTGGTTCTCGGTGATTTTCACTACTCCCTGGTGCATCAGGAGATGGAGGAGCAGGAGATATCTATGATAAAGACTCATTTTAGGCCTTACTTTGTTGTCTCACCCGACCGAGTACACCAACTACAACTTCTACTTCTTTCCCTTTGCCTTTGTTCTTCCTTGTTTTCGGCATACTTGTTGTATAAAATGATTTAGAGGTCAGACACAATCAACCTACAATATTTGGCTCTATGGCATGATCTAAAGAATGAATAAAAGGTAACAACTCCTAAATTCCACATAGCCTCCTGATTATAAATGTGGTGCACAACACATCCATAAGCAAGACTCTACATAGACACGGCTTTGCAGACTCCCTATGATTACCCGCTCTGATACCACTTTTGTCATGCCTAAAATCCCATTAAGGCGGACTGGCACCCGTTGCAGATAAGGCTCGGGAGAACCAACCTATAATCACACTATCTATGAACATTATAAGGTATTTCCACACTCAACATGCTTTTAGGAGAGTAAATAATAATAAGAAGCCAAAAGGAAATACATATGACTAGGCCGTTAGAGCCATGATGCCCAAAATACAAGACATGCCACACTTTACTTTACATACTCTACAAAGCCTCTAGATAAGAAACATTATCTGATAAGGGTTGGAACAGAACCTGCCTCAATACAAAATACTATACAATACAAAACATAAGTTCTAGACACAAAGAACTCTGAAGCAACTTGGAGCCCAATAACAGTAGTTGGATATCCCATACTCCTACTGAGAGATCTAGTAGCTGCTGTACCTGCAGCATGAAATGCAGGTCCCCTAAGAGGGACGTCAGTATGAGATAATGTACTGAATATGTAAGGCAAACTGTACTATGTGTGAAATAAGAACTCAAATGAAATCATGCACTGCTGTATAGATAAGGGACCATCTTTAGTCAAATTGTGAAATCAAGTACTTTATTTCCTTTATGCTACTTTACCTTTATTTACTGTATAATTTGTGCACAACATATAATACAAATGACAAGCAGATTAGTGGTAAATCTATATCAGGATTGACCATGGCTAGGCTTTCCTTACCCCTTGGGCTACCCCCCGTGATAGGATCGACCCTGGCTAGGTGATTCTTCCACCCCTTGGGATACCACCCATCAAAAACAACTTTACTTTATCTTTTATTTTCTTTTGAGATGATTTTTCGGTAGTCATAACTTTTGAGTTGTAAGGCTATAGATATTAAAAGTGACATATAGACACTCATGTAATACAATGCATAATGAAAAGAGTAGGTTACACAACTATTGAAACATGTAGGGGGATGAAATAACACATGGACTTTATTTAGCCAAAAAGTGAACTTATATATCTTGGTATCCAAAGTATGTATGCAGCTTGACAATGACTATATATGGGAACATATGTACATTTTAAAGAATGGAGACAAGGACATTAACCATGTTGGAGTTAGTAAGTGACTTTATGTGCCACGAAAGAATCGAGATTTCCTGCCAAGTAATAGGAAATCGAGTAGCCTTACAAACCTCGTTGTACAACCTCGATATTACCTCGAAGTAACTTTCTTTTCTTCCAAATAGTTATCTACAATAGTGTAGGTGGTAAAACTAGTATTAGTATCTAATAAATACATTTTGGTAGTCACCCAAAAATAATAAATGAACAACAAGCCCGTAATTATCGACCTAAAGGCGTTCTTTTGACCTTTCCTTCTTTAATCATATTTTTTCCTAATACACATTCTTACATACATGTCATATCTAGAGTGTTTTAGTCCCAGCTAAACTCACAACAATGCAGCAGGTACAACATACAACAACTCCACGCAACACACCATTAGGTAGCATAACATTACGTCTTTATCCCATATTTCAACGACAACAATCCGCACCTATTCCAACTTCAACCAATCTATTTTCAATATTTTTATACACCAAAACCAGTCTTAAAACAGTCCCAATCAGTCCTAAAATAGGTTGGGGACGTGAGACAATAGTCTCTGATTATGCAGCCTAAAAGTTCCAACTAACGCTACACTTGAGATAACATACTAAAACTCATTTTTAAATAAAACAGAAGTTGTGCAGAAACTTCACCTTACCATGTATGACCTAAACCTTGTAAAACACATCAACCTCCCTTCATAATCAAGCTATCCAAGAAGAGAAAAGCCTCCTAATAAACAAAAAATGTGTGCAGCAATTTTAGGACACATGCTGTCCAAAATTTTCAACATAACATAACCAACATATCTCTCTCATTTTTCATGTAACAATATACTAAAACCATAGGTACTTTTAATTACCCTAGTCTCCAAAGTTCAGGCCCTCTTCATGGACCCTAAAAGTGTGCTTTGGCTGCTTTGCAAAGTGAAAAGAGAGCAAGAAGAAAACCCTTGGAAAATCTATTTTTTTTGTCTATCTTAAAATGACTTAAGGAGTTGAGTTTTAATCCCTTTTGAAGGGCCACTTTTGGCCGACGTTCTCTAGCATCTAAAGGCTTATTTTATCAAGGGAGTTATGTACTATTTTGACCTTTCACTTGGGCCTTATAGGGTTCCAACTCAATGGGCCTTGGCTGCCTGTTTTCTCTTTTCTCTTCACTTAGTTTGGGCCCAAATTGTCAAGTGTGTTGTGAATATGTTTGAGCCCTTTTTCGATTCATCTCAGGCTTTCAATATTGTCCATTTATAATTCCAAACCATGGGCTAAAATTACATCCTTAACTTGGGCTTTATTCTTTACCGAACTTGAAAAGATTTGGGGTTGGGCCTTGTCTTCGTTTCTTTTTTGTTTTACTTAATTGTAGGCCTCAAGTGAGTTCACTCATGGATGAATTAATCTTCACTTTGTGACTAGCTTATCAAATCTAAGCACATAGGTGGATCACCTTCTAGCTTCCTAAGCTCCAAAAGCACCTCACTTCTTTCACGCCGTTTAAGGTCACGATCTCCCTAATTTGACTTAAAACTTTTATACACTCGCTCATCTTAAGCGTTAGATGTAATTATAGCCCTCCAATATGAAATTTAAGCATTTCTAAAAATTGGTGCTCATTTGACCAAGCCAAATCATGTACTATATACATAGAACTAATACACACGAGATGCAAAGTATTACACCAACTTTCCCAAAAACATATATCGAGGGGTCTGTAACGAGCCATGCAAGAGGCCCAGGTGGCCCGCCGGGGTTGGATATGGCCTAGTAGTATTTTATGGGCCAAGGAAAAAGAAGAAAGCAATTTGGATAGTTTTTTGTGGGTGTTAGTTAGCCCACGGTTCCTAGCGCTGCTCGGGCTAACCTTCCAAAAATTTTATAACGAGGCAGGCAAGAGGCCCAGGTGTCTCATCAGGGTTGGATATGGCCTGATAGTATTTTATGGGTTAAGGAACAAGAAAACAATGCTTTGGGTAGTTTTTCATGGGTTTTAGCCCACGGTTCCTGGCGCTGCCCGAGGCTTGGAGTCAACTTTTCTAAAAACTTATATCGAGGGGTATGTAAATAGCCAAGAAAGAGGCCCAGGTGGCCCGTTGGGGTTTGATATGGCCGTGTAGTATTTCATGGGAGAGGAACAAGAAATAGGTAATTTGGGAAGTTTTTCGTGGGTGTTAGCCCACGATTGCTGGCGCTGCCCGGGGCTCGAGGCCAACTTTCTCAAAAGATTATACCGATGGATCTGTAACGAGCCAGGAAAGAGGCCCAGGTGGATCTCCAGGGTTGGATATGTCCTTGTAGTATTTTATGGCCAAGGAATAAGAAACAGGTAATTTGGGCAATGTTTTGTGGGTGTAAGCCCATGGTTCCTGGCACTACCCGGGTCTCGGGGCCAACATTCCCAAAAATTATGCCGAGGGATTTGTAACAAGCAAGGCAAGAGGACCATGTGGTCCACCGGGGTTATAAATGGCCAAGTAGTATTTTATGGGCCATGGAACAAAAAATAGGCGAATTGGGTAGTTCTTTGTGGGTGTTAGCCCACATATACTGGCGCTGCCCGGGGCTCGGGGCCAACTTTCCTAAAATTTATACCGAGAGATCTATAATAAGCCAGAAAAGAGACCCAAGTGGCCCGCCTAGGTTGGCTATGTCCTGATAATATTTTATGGGCCAAGGAACAAGAAATAGGAGATTTAGGCAGTTATTCATGGGTGTTAGCCCACGATTCCTAGAACTGACAAGGGGTCGAGGCCAACTTTTCCAAAATATTATACTGATCGATCTATAACGAGCAAGGCAAGTGTCCCAGGAGGCCCGCCGGGGTTGGATAATCCCTGATAGTATTTTATGGCCAAGGAACAAGAAACAAGCAATTTGGGTAGTTTTTCCTGGGTGTTAGCCCAGGGTTCATGGCACTGCACGGGGATCGGGGGCTAACTTTCCCAAATAATTATGCCAAGGGGTCTATAACGAGCCAGGCAAGAGGCCCAGGTGGCCCCCTGGGGAAAGATATGGTCTGATAGTATTTTATAGGCCAAGAAATAAGAAATAGGCAATTTGGGCAATTTTTCGTGGGTGTTAGCCCATGGTTCCTGGCGCTGCACGGGGCTCAGGGCCAACATTCCCAAAAACGTATACCGAGGGGTCTGTAAAAATCCAGGCAAGACGCCCAGGTGGCCCGTCGGGAGGTGATATAGCCTGGTAGTATTTTATGGGCCAAGTAACAAGAAACAAATGATATGGGTAGTTTTTTGTGGGTGTTAGCCCATGTTTCCTGGCGCTGCCCATGGCTCAAGGCCAACTTTCCCACAAAATTATACCGAGGGATCTGTAACAAGCAAGGAAAGAGGACAAGTGGCCCGCCGAGGTTGGATATGGCCTGGTAGTATTTTATGGGCCAAGAAATAACAAACAGGCGATTTGTGCCATTTTTCATGGGTGTTAGTCCACGGTTCCTGGCGTTGCCCGGGGCTCGGGGCCAACTTTGCCATAACATTATACCGAGGGGTCTATAATGATCCAGGCAAGCAGCCTAGGTGGTGCCGCCGGGGTTAGATTTGGCCTGGTAGTATTTTATAGGCAAAGGAACAAGAAATCGACGATTGGGATGTTTTTCGTGGGTGTTAGCCCATGGTTTCTGGTGCTTCCCCGGGCTCGGGGCCAACTTTCCTAAATAATTATACCAAGAAGTCTTTAACGAGTAGGGCAAAAGGCCCAAGTTGCTCGCTTGGGTTGGATATAGCCTGGTAGTATTTTATGGGCCAAGAAACAGGAAACAGGCGATTTGGATAGTTTTTCGTGGGTGTTAGCCCACGGTTCTTGGTGTTGCCCGTGGTTCAGGGCTAGTTTTTCCAAAAACTTATACCGAGAGATCTCTAACAATCCAGGAAAGAGGAACAGGTGGCCCACCGGGGATGAATATGGCCTTGTAGTATTTTATGGGCCAAGGAATTATAAACAGGTGATTTGGCCAGTTATTTGTGGGTGTTAGTCCATGATTCCTGGTGCTGCCTAGAACTAGAGGCGAACTTTCTAAAAAAAATACACTGAGGGGTTTGTAACGAGCAAGGCAAGAGGCCTAGGTGTCCCGCCAAGGGTGGATATCGCCTGGTAGTATTTGCTGGACCAATGAACAAGAAACGGGTGATTTGGGCAGTGTTTCATGGGTGTTATCCTACGATTCTTGGCGCTGCATGGTGCTCGGGGCCGACTATCCCAAATAATTATACCGACGGGTCTATAACGAGCCAAGAAAGGGCCTAGGTGGCCCGCCAGGGTTTGATATGGCCTGGTAGTATTTTATTTGACAAGGAATAAGAAACAGGTGATTTGGGCAGTTTTTTGTAGGTGTTAGCCCTCGGTTCCTGGTGCCTCCCAGGGTTCGAGGCCAACTTTCCAAAAATATAATTTGAGAGATATATAACAAGACAGGCAAGAGGCCTAAGTGTCCCGCCACGGTTGGATATAGCCTGGTAGTCTTTTATGGGCCAAGGAACAAGAAAATGGTGATTTGGGCAGTTTTCCATAGGTGTTAGCCCACGGTTACAGGCGTTGCCTGGGCTCGGGGCCAACTTTCCTAAAATATTATACCTAGGGGTCTGTAATGATTCAAGGAAGAGTCGCAGGTGGCCCACCGAGGCTTGATATGGCCTGATAGTATTTTATGGTCTAAGGAATAAGAAATAGGCGATTTGGGCAATTTTTCGTGGGTGTTAGCCCACGATTCCTGGCCCTGCCTGGGGTTGGGGATAACTTTCCCTAAAAAATAATACTGAGGGATATTTAATGAGCCAGGCAAGAGGCCCAGGTGGCCCTCAGGGGTTGGATATCACCTTGTAGTATTTTATGGGCTAAGGAACAAGAAACACACAATTTGGGCAGTTTTTTGTGGGTGTTAGACCACAGTTCCTAAAGCTTCCCAAGTCTCGATGCTAACTTTCCCAAAATATTTTACTGAGAGGTCTTTAATATGCCAGGAAAGAGGCCCAGGTTACCCTCCGGATTTGGATATGGCCTTGTAGTATTTTATGGGTCAAGGAACATGAAACAAGCGATTTAGGTAGTTTTTCGTGGGTGTTAGCCCACGGTTTCTGGCGCTTCTCTAGTCTCGGGGCCAACTTTCCCAAAAACTAATACTGAGGGGTATGTAACAAGTCAAGTAAGATGCCCAGTGGCCCGCTAGGGTTGGATATGGACTGGTAGTATTTTATGGGCTAAAGAACAAGAAATAAGCGATTTGGGCAATTTTTCGTAGGTGTTAGCCCATGGTTCCTGACGCTGCCCGAGGCTCGGGGACAAATTTGCAAAAATACTATACATAGAGGTCTATAACAAGCCAAGCAAGAGGCCCAAGTGTCCCACCAGGTTTTGATATGTCATGGTAGTATGTTATGGTCCAAGGAATCAGAAACAAACGATTTGGGTAGTTTTTCATGGGTGTTAGCCCACGGTTCCAAGCACTTCCCAGGGCTCGACGCCAACTTTCCCAAAACAAATACTGAGGGGTCTGTAATGAGACAGTCAAGAGACCTAGGTGGCCTGGCAGGGTTGGATATGGTATGTTAGTATTTTATGGGCCAAGGAACAAGAAATAGACAATTACGACAGTTTTTCATGGGTGTTAGCCCATGGTTCCTAGCGCTGTTTGGGTCTTAGGGACAACTTTCAAAAAATATTATATTGAGGGGTCTGTAATAAGCTTGGAAAGAAGCCCAGGTGGCCCGCCATATTTGGATATTGCATGGTAGTATTTTATGAGCCAAAGAACAAGAAACAGGAGATTTGGGCAGTTTTTCGTGTGTGTTAGCCCCCGATTCTTGGTGCTACCCGGGGCTCGGGGCCAACTTCCCTAAAAAATTATAACAAGTGGTTTGTAAGGTGGCCCGCCGGGGTTGATATGGCTTGGTAGTAATTTATGGGTCAAGGAACAAGAAACAGGCAATTTGGGTAGTTTTTCGTGGGTCTTAGCCCACGGTTCCTAGCGCTACCCGGGGCTCGGGGCCAACTTTCCCAAACATTTATACTGAGGGGTCTTTAAAGTGCCAAGAAAGAGGCCCAGCTGGCCCGCAGGGGTTAGATATATCTTGGTAGTATTTTATGGGACAAGGAACAAGAAACAGGCGATTTGGACGCTGTTTCGTAAGTGTTAGCCCTGGGTTCCTGGCGCTGCCCGGGGATCGAGGCCAACTTTCCTAAAATAATATACCAAGAGGTCTGTAATGAGTCAGGCAAGAGGCCTAGGTTGCCCGCCAGGGTTGGATATGGCCGGGTAGTATTTTATGGGCAAGGGAATAAGAAACAGGCGATTTGGGCAGTGTTTAGTGGGTGATAGCCCACGGTTGCTGGCGCTGCCTAAGGCTTGTGGCCAACTTTTCCAAAATATTATATTGAGGGGTCTGTAACAATCCAGGCCTACTTTCATAAAACAATATACCAAGAGTTCTATAACAAGCCAGTCAAGAGGCCCAGGTGGCCCGCCGGGGTGTGATATTGCCTGGTAGTATTTTATTGACTATGAAACATGAAACAGGTGATTTGGACAATTTTTCATGGGTGTTAGCCCACGGTTCTTGGTGCTACTCGGGGCTCGGGACCAACTTTCTCAAAAGCTTATACCAGGGGCCTGTAACAAGCCAGGCAAGAGTCCCAGGTGTCCCGTCGGGATTGGATATGGCCTGGTAGTATTTTATGGGCCAAGAAACAAGAAAGAAGCAATTCGGGCAGTTTTTCGTGGGTGTTAGCCCACGATTCCTGGCGCTGCATTGGGCTCGGGCCAACTTTCCAAACGAATTATACGGAGGGGTCTGTAATGATCAAGGAAAGATGCCCAGGTTTCCTACCGGGGTTGGATATGGCCTAGTTGTATTTTATTGGCCAGGGAACAAGAAACAGACGATTTGAGTACTTTTTTGTAGGGTTTAGCCCACGATTCCTGGCGCTGCCGGGGGCTCGGAGGAAAATTTCCCAAAAAATTATAAAGAGAGGTCAGAAATGAGAAAAAAGGTGGCCCAGGTAGCCAACCGGGGTTTGATATGACCTTGTAGTATTTTTTGGCGATGGAATAAGAAATAGGCGATTTAGGTAGTGTTTCGTAGGTGTTAGCCCAGGGTTCCTGGTGCTGCCCTGGAATCGGGGCCAACTTTCCCAAAATATTATACCAAGGGGTTTGTAACGAGCCAGGAAAGAGGCCCAAGTGGCCCACCGAAGTTGTATATGGCCCGGTAGTGTTTTATAGGCCAAGGAACAAGAAATAGGCGATTTGTGCAGTGTTTCGTGGGTGTTAGCCCACGGTTCCTGACATTACCCCGGGCTCGGGTCAAACATTCCCAAACAATTATACCAAGGGATTTTTTACGATCTAGGCAAGAGACCCAGGTGGCCCGCCGGGTTTTTATATGGCCATGCAGTATTTTACAGGCCAAGGTATAAGAAACAGGCAATTTGGGCAGTTTTTTGTGGGTGTTAGCCCATGGTTCCTTGCGCTGCCCTGGGCTGGGGGAAAACATTCCCAAAATATTATACTGAAGGGTCTATAACGAGCCAAGAAAGAAGCCAGGTGTCCCGCCGAGGTGGGATATTTCTTGGTAGTATTTTATGAGCCAAGGAACAAGAAATGCGCAATTTGGACAATTTTTCGTTCGTGTTTGCCCATGGTTTCTGGCATTGCCCGGGGCTCGGTGCCAACTTTCTCAAAAAAGTATACCGAGGGGTCTTTAACAATCTAGGGAAGAGGCCTAGATGGCTAGTCGATGTTGGATATGGCCTGGTAGTATTTTATTGGCCAAGGAACAAGAAACAAGCAATTTGGATAGTTTTTCATGGGTGTTAGCCCACGGTTCATGGCGTCTCCGGGGGCTCAGGGCCAACTTTCCAAAAAATTTATAGGGGTCTGTAACGAGCCAGGCAAGAGGCCTAGGTAGCCGCTGGGGTTGGATATTTTCTATTAGTATTTCATGGGCCAAGAAATAGGAGATTTGGGCAGTTGTTTGAGGGTGTTAGCCCATGGTTCCGGGCTTTCCCCAGGGTTGAGGTCCAACTTTCCTAAAAAGTAATAGCGAGTGGTCTATAATGAGCCAATAAAGAGGCCCAGGTGTCCGGCCGGGGTTGGATATATCCTGATAGTATTTTATGGGCCAAGGAACAAGAAATAGAAAATTTAGATTATTTTTCGTTGGTGTTAGAAAGCGTTCCTGGTGCTGCCCGGGACTCGCTGCAAACTTTCCCAAAAAAATATACCGAGGGGTCTTTAAAGAGTCGGGCAAGAGGCCCAGGTGGCCCGCTGGTTTTGGATATGGCCAGTTTTTCGTGGGTGTTAGCCCACAGTTCCTGGCGCTGCCTGGGGCTCGAGGCCAACTTTCCCAAAAACATATACTGAGGGGTCTGTAACAAGCCAGGCAAGAGGTCCAGGTGGCCCGATGGGGTTGGATATTGCCTGGTAGTATTTTATGGGCCAAGAAATAGGTGATTTGGGTAGTTTTGTGAGGGTGTTAACCCACGGTTCCTTGCACTGCTCGTGTTTCGGTGTCAACTTTCCCAAAACATTATACTGAGGGGTCTGTAACAAGCCAGGAAAGAGGCCCAGGTGGCCTGCCAGGGTTGGATATGGCTTGGTAGTATTTTATGGGCCAAGGAACAAGAAATAAGTGATTTGAATAGTTTTTGTGGGTGTAAGCCCACGGTTCCTAGTGCTGCCCGGAGTTAGGGGCTAACTTTCCCAAAATATTATACCTAGGGGTCTGTAACGAGGCAGGGAAGAGGCTCAGGTGGCCTGCCGGGGTTGGATATGAACTTGTAGTTTTTTATGGGCGAAGGAACAAGCGATTTGCCAGTTTTTCGTGAGTTTTAGCCCATGGTTTCCGGCGCTGCTCAGGGCTCGGGGTCAACTTTCCCAACAAATTATACCGAGAGGTTTGTAACGAGCCAGGTAAAAGGCCCAGGTGGCCTGCCATGGTTGGATATGTCCTGGTAGTATTTATGGGCCACGGAACAAGACACAGGCAATTTGGGCAGTTTTTCATGGGTGTTAGCCCACAGTTGCTGGCTTTGCCAGGGATTTGGGGCCAACATTCCCAAAATATTATACCGAGGAGTCTATAATAAGCTAGAACAGAGGCTCAAGTGGCCCGCCGGGTTGGATATTGCCTGTTAGTATTTTATGGGACAAGAAACAGGTGATTCGGGTAGTTTTTCGAGGGTGTTAGCCCACGTTTCCTGGCACTGCCCGGGGCTAGGGGCCAACTTTCCCAAAACATTATATCGCGGGGTTTATAATGATCCAACCAAGAGGTCCAGGTGTCTCACCGGGGTTGGATATTGCCTGGTAGTATTTAATGGCCAAGCAATAAGGAATAGGCAATTTCGACAGTGTTTCGTGGGTATTAGCCCACGTTTCCATGCGCTACCCAGGGCTCGGTGCCAACTTTCCCAAAAATTTATATCAAGGGGTCTTTAAAGAACAAGGCAAGCGGCCCAAGTAGCCTGCCAGTATTAGATATGGCCTGGTAGTATTTTATGGACCACAGAACAAGAAATAGGTAATTTGGCTAGTTTTTCGTGGGTGTTAGCCCAAGTTTCCTGGCGCTGCCCGGGGCTCGGGGCCAACTTTCCCAAAAATGTATACCTAGGGGTCTGTAATAAGCTAGGTAAGAGGCTGAGGTGTCCCACCGGGGTTGGATATTGCCTGGTAGAATTTTATGGGCTAAGAAACATTCGATTTAGGCAGTGTTTCGAGGGTGTTAGCCCACGGTTCCTGGCACTGCTTGGATTTTGGTGCCAATTTTCCCAAAATATTATAGCGAGGGGTCTGCAACAAATAAGGCAAGAGGCCCAGGTGGCCCGCCGGTGTTATATATGGCTTGGTAGTATTTTACGGGCCAAGGAAGAAGAAATAGGCAATTTGAACAGTTTTTGAGGGTGTCAACCCACGATTCCTAGTGCTGCCCGAGGCTCGGGGCCAACTTTCCAAAATGATTATACATAGGGATCTATACCAAGCTAGGGAAGAGGGCCATGTGGCTCACTGGGGTTGGATATGGCCTGGTACTATTTATGTGCGAACGAACAAGAAATAAGTGATTTGGGCAGTTTTTCATGGGTGTTAGAACATGGTTTCCTGCGCTGCTCAGGGCTCGGGGCCAACTTTCCTAAAACATTATATCGAGGGGTCTGTAACGGGCAAGGCAGGAAGCCCAAGTGGCCCACCGGGATTGGATATTTCCTTGTAGTATTTTATGGGCCAAGAAACAGGCGATTTGAGTTATTTTTCGAGGGTGTTGCCCATGGTTCCTGGCGTTGCCCGGGGCTGGGGGTTAACTTTCCCAAAACATTATACCGAGGGGTCTATAATGAGCCAAGTAAGTGGCTCAGGTGTCCCACCGAGGTTAGATATTGATAGGTAGTATTTTATGGGCCAAGGAACAAGAAATAGGCAATTTGGACAGTGTTTCGTGGGTGTTAGCCGACGGTTCCTGGCGCTGCCCTGGGCTCAGTGCCAATTATTCCAAAATATTATATTGAGGGGTCATTAAAGATCCAGGTAAGAGGCCCAGGTGGCCCGCCGGTGTTGGATATCGCCTGGTAGTATTTTATGGGCCAAGGAATAAGAAATAGACAATTTGGCCAGTTTTTCATGGGTGTTAGCCCACTGTTGCTGGCGCTGCCCGAGGCTCAGGACCAACTTTCCCAAATATTATACTGAGGAGTCTATAACAAGCCAGGCAAGAGTCCCAGATGGCCCGCTAGGGTTGGATATTGCCTGGTAGTATTTTATGGGCCAAGAAACAGGCAATTTGGATAGTATTTCGAGGGTGTTAGCCCACGGTTCTCGGTGCTGCTCGAGTTTCGGTGCCAACTTTCCCAAAATATTATACTGAGTGGTCTGTAATGAGTTAGGAAAGAGGCCCAGGTGGCCCACCGAGGTTGGATATGGCCTGGTAGTATTTTATGGGCCAAGGAACAAGAAATAGGTTTGAACAGTTTTTGTGGGTGTCAGCCCATAGTTCCTAGTATTGCACGGGGACTGAAGCTCGAGGCCAAGTTTCCCAAACAATTATACCTAGGGGTCTTTAAAGAGCCAGGGAAGAGGCCCAGGTGGTTGTCGGGGTTGAATATGTCCTAGTAGTATTTTATGGACGAAGGAACAAGAAATAAGCGATTTGGGTAATATTTTGTGGATGTTAGCCCATGGTTTCCTGCGCTGCTCAGGGCTCGGGGCCAAGTTTCCCAACAAATTATATTGAGAGTACTGCAACGAGCAAGGCAAGAGGCCCAGGTAGCCCACAGGTATTGGATATGGTCTGGTAGTATTTTATGGGCTAAGCAACAAGAAAAAAGGCGATGTAGGCTGTTTTTCATGGGTGTCATCCCATGGTTCCTGGCGCTGCCAGTGGATCGGGCTAACTTTCCCAAACAATTATACCGAGGGGTCTGTAACAAGCAAGGAAAGATGTTTACGAGGCCCGGCGGAGTTGGATATGGCTTGGTAGTATATTATGTGGCAAGGAACAAGAAACAGGCGATTTAGGCAGTTTTTCGTGGATGTTAGCCCACGGTTCCTGATGTAGGGCAGGTCTTGGGGATAACCTTTCAAAAACATAATACCGAGGGCCTGTAAAAAGCCAAGCAGGAGGCTCAGGTGGCCCATCGGGGTTGGATATGGCCAAGTAGTATTTTATGGGCCAAGGAACAAGAAACAAGCGATTTATGCAATTTTTCGTGGGTGTTAACCCTTAGTTTCTGGCACTACCTAGGGCTCGGGGACAACTTTCAAAAAAATTATACTAAGAATCAAGAGGCCCAGGTGGCCCGCCAGGGTTGGATATGGCATGGTAGTATTTTATGGGCCAAGTAACAAGAAACAAGTGATTTAGGCAGTTTTTCGTGGGTGTTAGCCCACGATTCCTGGAACTGTCCGGGGCTCGGGGTATACTTTCCCAAACACTTAGACCGAGGGGTCTGTAACAAGTTAGGCAAGAGGCCCTCTCTGAGGTTTTATATGGCCTGGTAGTATTTTATGGCCCAAAGAACAAAAAACAGACAATTTGGACAGTTGTTCATGGGTGCTAGCCCACGGTTCTTGGTGCTGCCTGGGTCTCAGGGCTAACTTTCCAAAAAAATAATACTGAGGGGTCTGTAATGAGCCAGGAAAGAGGCCCAGGTAGCCCGCTGTGGTTGTTTATGGTGGCCCTCCGGGGTTGAATATGGCTTGGTAGTATTTTTTGGGCCAAGGAAAAAAAACAAACAATTTGGGTAATGTTTCATGAGTGTTAGCCCATGGTTCCTGGTGCTGCCCGGTGCCTGGAGCCATCTTTCCCAAAATATTATACCGAGGGGTCTGTAATAAGTCAGTCAAGACGCCAAGGTAGCTCGATAGGGTTGGATATGGCTTTGTAGTATTTTATTAGCTAAGTATCAAGAAACAGGCAATTTGTGCAGTTTTTCATGGGTGTTTGTGCACGGTTCCTGGTACTGCCAAGGCTCGAGGCCAACTTTCCCAAAATATTATTTCGAGGGGTCTGTAATCGGCCAGTAAAGAGGCCTAGGTGGCCCACCGTGGTTGGATATGACCTAGTAGTATTTAATGGACCAAGGTAAAAGAAACTGCCGATTTGGGTAGTTTTTCATGGGTGTTAGCCCATGGTTCCTGGTGTTGCCCGGTGCTCAGATCCATCTTTTCCAAAACGTTATACCGAGGGGTCTGTAATGAGCTAGTTAAGAGGCCCAGGTCGCCCATCGGGGTTAGATGTGGCCTGGTAGTATTTTATGGGCCAAGGAACAAGAAACAGGCGATGTGGGCAGTTTTTCATGGATGTTAGCCCACGGTTCCTAGCGCTTCCCGGTGCTCGAGGCCAACTTTCCCAAAATATTATACCTAAGGGTTTGTAACAAGCTAGGCAAAAGGCCTAGGTGGCCCACCAAGGTTGGATATGGAGTGGTAGTGTTTTATAGGACAAGGAACAAGAAACAAGTGATTTGAGTAGTTTTTCAGGGGTATTAGCCCACAATTCCTGACAATGCACGGGGCTCGGGGCCAAATTTCCAAAATAATTAGACTGAGGGGTCCATAACAAGCTAGGAAAGAGGCACAGGTGGCCTTCCAGGGTTGGATATGGCCTGGTAGTATTTTATGTGCCAAGGAACAAGAAATAGACGATTTGGGTAGTTTTTCATGGGTGTTAGCCCAAGGTTTCGGGCGCTGCCCGAGGCTCGGAGCCAACTTTCCCAAAATATTATACCAAGGATTCTGTAATGAACCAGAGAAGAGTCCCAAGTAGCCCACCGGGGTTGTATATGGTCTTGTAGTATTTTATGGGCCAAGGAACAAAAAACAAGCGATTTGGGCAGTTTTTCGTGGGTGTTAACGCAAGGTTCATGATCCTACTCGGGGCTCGGGGCCAACTTTCTAAAAATATTATACCGAGAGGTCTATAACGAGCCAGGCAAGAGACCCAGGTAGACCGCCAGGGTTGGATATGCCCTTGTGGTATTTTATGGGCCAAGGAAAAAAAACAAGTTATTTGGGTAGTTTTTCGTGGGTGTAAGCCCACGGTTCCTGGCGCTGCACGGGGCTCGGGGCCAACTTTCCCAATAAATTTTACCAACGGGTCTGTAACGAGCCAGTAAAGAGACCCAAGTGACCCGTTAGGGTTGGATATGGCGTGTTAGTATTTTATGGGCCACGGAACAAGAAACAGGCAATTGGATAGTTTTTCATGGATATTAGCCCACGGTTCATAGCTCGTCCCAGGGCAATGGGCCAACTTTCCCAAAAAATACAAAGAAGTATATAACGAGCTAGGAAAGAGGCCCAGGTGGTCTTCTGGGGTTCGATATGGCCTGGTAGTATTTTATGCGCCAAGGAACAAGAAACAGGTGATTTGGGCAGTGTTTTGTTGGTGTTAGCCCACGGTTCCTAGCTCTGCCTGAGGCTCAGGGCCAACTTCGCCGAAACATAACACCAAGGGGTCTATAATGAGCCAACCCAGAGGCCCAAGTGGCCCGCCATGGTTGGATATGGCCTGGTAGTATTTTATGCGCTAAGGAACAAGAAACAGAAAATTTGGGCAATTGTTCGTGGGTGTTTGGCCACGATTCCTGGCCCTACCCGGGGCTAGGGGCCAATTTTACCATAAAATTATACCGAGGGGTCTATCACAAGCCAGGCAAGAGGCCCAGTTAGCCCGCTAGGATTGGATATGGTGACGTAGTATTTTATGAACTAAGGAACAAGAAACAAAGGATTTGGGCAATATTTCATGGGTGTTAGCCCTCGATTCCTGGCGCAGCCCAGGGCTCGAGGACAACATTCCAAAACAATTATATTGAGGGGTCTATAACGAGCCAGGAAAGAGTCCAGGTAGCCCGCCGGGGTTGATATGGCCTGGTAATATTTTGTCGTCCATGGAACAAGAAATAGGATATTTGGATTGATTTTCATGGATGTTAGCCCACGGTTCTTGGCGCTGCCCGGGGCTCGGGACCAACCTTCAAAATAATTATACCGTGGGGTCTGTAAAGTGAAAGGAAAGATACCCAGGTAGCTCGCTGGGGTTGGATATGGCCTAGTAGTATTTATGGGCCAAAGAATAAGAAACAGACGATTTGGGTAGTTTTTCATGGGTGTTAGCCCACAGTTCCTGGCGCTTCTCAGGGTTTGGGGAAACTTTCCCTAATCTTTATACCGAGGGGTCTATAACGAGCCAAGCAAGAGGCCCAAGTAGCCCTGCTTGGGTTGGATATGGCCTTGTAGTATTTTATTGGCCAAGGAACAAGAAACATGTGATTTGGGTAATTTTTCGTGGGTGTTAGCCCACGGTTCCTGGCACTTCCCGAGGCTCGGGCCCATTTTTCTATAAAATTATACTGAGGGGTCTGTAACAAGCTTGGAAAAAGGCCCGGGTGGTCCACCGGGGTTGGATATAGGCTGGTAGTAATTTATGGGCAAAAGAATAAGAACAGGCAATTTGGGCCATTTTTCGTGGGTGTTAGCCCACGGTTCCTGGCACTGCCCGGCGCTCTGGGCCAACTTTCCCAAAATATTATACTGAGGGGTCTGTAACAATCCAGGCAAGAGGCCCTTGTGGCCTATTGGGTTTGGATATGGCCTGGTAGTATTTTATGGGCCAAGGAATAAGAAACAGGCCAATTGGGCAGTTTCTCCTGGGTGTTAGCCCACGGTTCTTGGCGCTGCTTGGGGCTCAGGGTCAACTTTCCCAAAGAATACTATCGAGGGGTCTGTATTAAGCTAGGCAAGATGTTAGGTGGGCCCCCAGGTTGGATATGGCCTGGTAGTATTTTATGGCACAAGGAATAAGAAATAGGCGATTTGGGCAATATTTTGTTGATGTTAGCCCACGATTCCTAGCGCTACCTGGGGCTGGGGGTTAACTTTCTTAAAATATAATACCGAGGGTTCTATAACAAGTCAGGCAAGACACCCAAGTGACCCGTCAGGGTTGGATATTTCCTGGTAGTATTCTATGGGCCACGGAACAAGAAATAGGCGATTTGGGCAGTTTTTCATGGGTGTTAGCCCATGGTTCCCAGCACTATCCGGGGCTCAAGGCCAACTTTCCTCAAAAATTATACCGAGGGGTCTGTAACAAGCCAGTAAAGAGGCCCAAGTGGCCCACCAGGGTGGGATATGGCCTGGCAGTATTTTATGGGCCAAGGAACAAGAAACAAACGATTTGGGTCATTTTTCATGGGTGTTAGCCCACGGTTCCTGGCGATGCCCAAAGCTTGTGGCCAACTTTACCAAAATATTATATCGAGGGTCTGTTACGATCCAGGAAAGAGGCCCTGGTAGCCTACTGGGGTTAGATATGACCTCGTAGTATTTTGTGGGACAAGGAATAAGAAACAAGTGATTTTGGTAGTTTTTCATTGGTATTAGTCCACGGTTTCTGGCGCTTCCCGGAGCTCAGGGTCAACTTTCCCAAAAGGTTATACCAAGGGGTCTATAACGAGCTAGGCAAGAGGCCCAGGTGGCCCACCGGGGTTGGATATTACCTGGTAGTATTTTATAGGCCATGAAAAGAGAAATAGATGATTTGGGCAATATTTCGTGGGTATTAGCCCACGATTCCTGGCGCTGCCCGAGGCTCGGGGCTAGCTTTTCACAAAATTATACCAAGGGGTCTGTAACGAGCCTGGAAAAAGGCCTAGGTGGTCCGTCGGGGTTGGATATGGGATGGTAGTATTTTATTTGCCCAGGAACAAGAAATAGGCAATTTGAGTAGTTTTTTGTGGGTGTTAGCCCACAGTTCCTGAAACTGCCCAGGGTTCGGGGCCAACTTTCCCAAAATATTATACCGAGGGATCTGTAACAATCCAGGAAAGAGGCCCAGGTGGCCCGTCGGGGTTTGATATTGCCTGGTAGTATTTTATGGGTCAAGAAACAAGAAAAAGGGGATTTGGGCAGTTTCTCCTAGGTGTTACGGTTCCTGGCGCTGCCTAGGGCTCGAAGCCAACATTCCCAAAGAATCATACTGAGGGGTCTTTATCGAGCTAGCCAAGAGGCTTAGGTTGCCCGCCGAGATTGGATATGTTCTTGTAGTATTTTATGGGTCAATAACAAGAAATAGATAATTTGGGCAGTTTTTTGTATGTGTTAGCCCACGATTCCTGGCGCTACCCGGGGTTAGGGGCCAAATTTCTAAAAATATTATATCGAGGAATCTATAACGAGCTAGGCAAAAGACCAGGTGGACCGCCAGGGTTGCATATGGCCTACTAGTATTTTATGGGCCAAGGAAAAAGAAACAAGCAATTTGGGCAGTTTTTTGTGGGTGTTAGCCCATGGATTCCCGCGCTGCCCGGGGTTCGAGGCCAACTTTCTCAAAAAATTATACCGAGAGTCTATAACGAGCAAAGAAAGAGGCCTAGGTGGCCCGTCGAGGTTGGATATGGCCTTTTAGTATTTTTTAAGCCAAGGATTAAGAAACAGGCGATTTGGGCAGTTTTTCGTGGGTGATAGCCCACGGTTCCTGGTACTTCCAAGGCTCGGGGCAAACTTTCTTAAAATATTATACTGAGGGGTCTATAACGCGTTAGGCAAGAGGCCCAGATGGCCCATCGGGATTGCATATGGCAAGGTAGTATTTTATGGACCAAAGAACAAGAACTAGGCAATTTGGGCAATTTTTCATGGGTGTTAGCCCATGGTTCCAGGCGTTGCTCGGGGCTCGGGGCAAACGTTCCCAAAATATTATACTGAGGGGTATGTAACGAACCAAGCAAGAGGCCCAGGTATCCCGACAAGGTTGGAAATGGCCTAGTGTATTTTATGGGCCGGAAAACAAGAAATAGGTGATTTGGAGAGTTTTTTGTGGGTATCAGCCCATAGTTCCTGGCACTGCCGGGGGCTCGAGGCCAACTTTCCCAAAACATTATACCGAGATGTTTGTAACGAGCCAGGTAAAAGGCCCAGGTTGCCCGCCATGGTTGGATATGGCATTGTAGTATTTCATGGGCCAAGGAATAAGAAATAAGCGATTTGGGAAGTTTTTCATGCGTGTTAGCCCACGGTTCATGGCGCTGCCCGGGTCTCGGGGCCAACTTTCCCAAAAATTTATACCGAGGGGTATGTAACGAGCTAGGCAAGAGGCCCAGTTGGTATGTCCTGGTTGGATATGGCCTTGTAGTATTTTATGTGTCAAGGAATAAGAAATAGGCGATTTGGATAGTTTTTCGTGGGTGTTTTCCCATAGTTCCTGGCGCTGCCCGGGGCTCAGGGACAACTTTTCCAAAATATTATATCGAGGGGTCTATAATGAGCTAGACAACTGACCTAGGTGGCCCTCCGGGGTTGTACATGCCTTAGTTGTCTTTTATGGGCCAAGGAACAAGAATCAGGCAATTTGGGTAGTTTTTCGTAGGTGTTAGCCTACGGTTCCTAATGCTGCCCGGGGCTCGGGGCTAACTTTCCCAAAAACTTATACTGAGGGGTCTGCAACAAACCAAGCAAGAGGCCCAGGTGGCCCACTAGGGTAGGATATGGCCTGGTAGTATTTTATGTGCCAAGGAACAAGAAACAGGTGATTTGAGTAACTTTTCGTGGGTGTTATCCCACGGTTCCTGGCGCTGCCCGAGGCTTGAGGCCAACTTTCCCAACAAATTATACCGAGGGGTCTATAACGAGCCAGGAAAGAGTCCCAGGTGACCTGCAGGGGTTGGATATGGCATGGTAGTACTTTATGGGCCAAGCAATAAGAAACAGGAGATTTGGATTGTTTTTCATTAGTGTTAGCCCACGGTTACTGGCGCTGCCCAGGGGTCGGGGACAACTTTCCTAAAAATTATAACGAGGGGTCTATAAAGAGCCATTTAAAAAGCCCAAGTAGCCCGCTAGGGTTGGATATGGCATGGTATAAATTTATAGGCCAAGAAACAAGAAATGGCGATTTGAGCAATTGTTTGTGGGTGTTAGTCCATGGTTCCTGGCGCTGTCTTGGGCTCGGGGCTAACTTTGAAAAAAACTTATACCTAGGCATCTGTAACGAGCCAAGTAAGATTCTTACATGGCCCGCCGGGCTTGGATATAGCCTGGTAGTATTTTATGGGCAAAGGTATAAGAAACAGGCAATTTGGGAAGTTTTTTGTGGGCGTTAGCCCACGGTTCCTAGCACTGCCCGAAGCTCGGAGCCAACTTTCCCAAAATATTATACCTAGGGGTCTGTAACGATCAAGGAAAGAGGCCTAGGTGGCCCTCTGGGGTTGGATATGGCCTGGTAGTATTTTTTTTAGCCAAGGAACAAGAAACAAGAAATTTGGGCAATTTTTCATGGGTACTAGCCCACGGTTCCAGCGCTTCCCGGGGTTTGGTGCCAACTTCCCCTCTATATAATGTTTTTGAAAAGTTGGCCTCGAGCCTTGGGCAGCGCAAGGATTTGTGGGCTAACACCCACGAAAAACTATCGAAATTGCCTACTTCTGGATCCTTGGCCCATCAAATACTACCAGGCCATATCCAACACCGGCGGGCCACTTGGGCCTCTTGCCTGGCTCGTTACAGACCTCTCAGTATAATATTTTGGTAAAAATGGCCCTGAGCACTGGGTAGCACCAGGAACCGTGGGTTAACACCCATGAAAAACTACCCAAATCGCCTGTTTCTGATCCTTGGCCCATAAAATACTTTCATGCCATATCAAACCTCGGTCGGACACCTGGGCCTCTTTCATAGCTCGTTACAGAACCCTCGATATAATGTTTTGGGAAATTTGGCCTCGAGCCCAGGGAAGCACCAGGAATCATGGGCTAACACCCATGAAAAGTTTACCAAATAACCTGTTTCTTGTTCCTTGGCCTATAAATTACCACCAGGTCATATCCACACGCAAGGGCCACCTGGGCATCTTGCGTAGCTCGTTAGAGATCCCTCGGTATAATAATTTGGGAAAGTTGGCTCTGAGCCTCAGGCATCGCAAAGAACCTTGGGCTAACACCCACGAAAAATTAACAAAATCGCCTGTTTCTTGACACTTGGCTCATAAAATATTACCAGGACATATCCAACCCTGACGGGCCACCTGGGCCTCTTTCCTGGCTCGTTACACACTCTTTGGTATAATATTTTGGGAAAGTTGGTCCCGAACCCCGGGCAGCTCCAGGAATTGTAGGCTAATACCCACGAAAATAGCCCAAATTGCTTGTTCCATGTTCCTTCGCCCATAAAATACTACCAGGGCATATCCAACCTCGGCGGGGTACTTGGGCCTCTTCCTTGGATCGTTATAGACCCCTCGGTATATTGTTTTGGGAAAGTTATCCCCGAACCCCGGGCAGCACTAGGAACTGTGGCAAATATCCACGAAAAACTACCCAAATTACATGTTTCTTGTTCCTTGTCCCATATAATACTACCAGGATATATCCAAACCCAGCGGGACACCTAGACCACTTGGTTGTTTATTATAAACCCCTCAGTTTAAAGTTTTAGGAAAATTTTCTCCGGGCAGCGCCAGGAACCGTGCGCTAACACCCACGAAATACTGTCCAAATCTTTTATTTCTTGATCTTTTGTACATAAAATACTACAAGGCCATATCCAACCCCGGAGGTCCACCTGGGCCTCTTACCTGACTTGTTATAGACCCCTTGGGATTTCTTTTGGGAAAGTTGGCCTTGTACCCCATGCAGCGCCAGGAACCGTAGGCTAACACCCACGAAAAACTACCCAAATTTCCTGTTTCTTGATCATTAGCCCATAAATTACTACAAGGACTTATCCAACATCGGCGGGCCACCTTGGCCTCTTGCTTGGATCATTACAGACCTCTCAGTATATTTTTGGGAAAGTTGGCACCGAGCCCCGGGCAGTGATAGGAACCGTGGGCTAACACCCACGAAATATTTCCCAAATTGCCTGTTTCTTGGCCCATAAAATACTACCAGGACATATCCAACCCCGGAGGGCCACCTAGGCCTCTTTCTTGGCTTGTTACAAACGCCTCGGTATAAATTTTTAGCAAAGTTGGCCGTGAGCCCAAAGTAGCGCCAGGAACCGTGGGTTAACACCCACGAAAAATTGCCCAAATTATTTGTTTCTTATTCGTTGGTCCATAAAATACTACCAGGCCATATCCAACCCCGGCGGGCAACCTGGGCCTCTTGCCTGGCTCGTTATTAACCCCTCGGTGATTGTTTTTGGGAAACCTGGACCAAAGCATCGAGCAGTGCCAGGAACCGTGGGCTACCACCCACGAAAAACTATCTAAATCGCCTGTTTCTTGTTCCTTGGCCCAAAAATACTACCAGGACATATCCAATCCCAGCGACCCACCTAGGCCTCTTGCCTGGATTGTTACAGATCCCTCGATATAATTTGTTGGAAAAGTTGGCCCCGAGCCCTAAACAGCGTCAGGAACCGTTGGCTAACACCCACGAAAAACCGTTCAAATTGCCTATTTCTTATTCCTTGGCCCATAAAATACTACCAGGCCATATCCAACCCCAGCGAGCCACCTGGGCCTCTTTCCTGGCTCGTTGCAGACCCCTCAGTATATTCTTTTGGGAAATTTGGCCTCGAGCCCCTGGCAGTGCCAGGAATTGTTGGCTAACACCCATGAACAACTGTCCAAATTGTCTGTTTCTTGTTCTTTGGCCTATAAAATACTACTAAGCCATATCCAACCCCGTTGGGCCACCTAGGACTCTTCCCTGGCTCGTTACCGACCCCTAGGTATAATTTTTCAGGAAATTTAACCCTGAGCCCCGATCAGCGCAAGGAACCGTGGGCTAACACCCACGAAAAACTACCCAAATTACCTATTTCTTGTTCCTTGGATAATAAAATACTATCAAGCCATATCCAACCTCGGGGAGCCACCTGGGCTCTTGCCACCCACGAAAAACTGCCCAAATCGCCTATTTTCTGCTCATTGGCCCATAAAATACTACCAGGTAATATCCAATCATGGTGGGCCACCTGGGCCTCTTGTCGGGCTTGTTACAGAACCCTCAGTATAATTTATTTAGAAAGTTTTCCCCAAGCCCTGGATAGTTCCAGGAACCGTTGGCTAACAGCCCCGAAATACTGCCTAAATAGCTTATTTCTTGTTTCTTGGCCCATAAAATACTACCAAGCCATATCCAACCCTGGCGGGCTACTTGGGCCTCTATCCTAGCTTGTTACAGACCCCTCGGTTTAATTGTTTGAGAAATTTATCCCGATCCATAGGTAGCAAAAGGAATTGTGGCCTAACACCCACTAAAATCTGCCCAAATCGCTTGTTTCTTGATCCTTGGCCCATAAAATACTATCAGGCCATATCCAACCATGGAAGGCTATCTGGGCCTCTTACTTGGCACGTTAGAGACCCCTCGGTATTATTTATTGGGAAAGTTGGCCCCGATCCTCGGGCAGCGCCAGGAACTGTGGGCTAACACATACGAAAATGGCCTAAATTGCCTGTTTCTTATTCCTTGGCCCATAAAATACTACCAGGCCATATCCAACCCCAGACGGCCACCTTGGCCTGTTTCCTAGCTTGTTACAGACCCTTCGATATATGTTTTTAGGAAAGTTGGCCCCGAGCCCCGGGCAATGCCAGGAACCGTGGGCTAACACCCACGAAAAACTGCCCAAATCACCTATTTCTTTTTCCTAAGCCAATAAATACTACAAGGCCATATCCAACCCCGGCAGGCCACTTGGGCCTCAGGCTTGGCTCGTGATAGACCCCTCGATATAATTTTTTGGGAAAGTTTTCCCTGAGCCCTGGGCAGCGCCCAGAACCAAGGGCTAACACCCTTGAAAAACTGCCCAAATCACTTATTTCTGGATCCTTGGCCCATAAAATACTACCAGGCCATAAGCAACTTCGGTTGGCCACCTAGACCTCTTGCCTAGCTCGTTCCAGACCCCTCGGTAGAAGTTTTTGGGAAAGTTGGCCTCAATCCCCTAGCAGCGCCATGAACCATGGGCTAACTACGACGAAACATTGCCGAAATTGCTTGTTTCTTGTTCCTTGTCCCATAAAATACTACCAGGCCATATCCAACCCTGGAAATCCACCTGGGCCTTTTGACTGATTCATTACATACCCCTCGGTATAATAGTTTTAGAAATTTGGCCTCGAGCCAAGGGCAGCGCTAGGAATCGTGGGCTAACACCCACGAAACACTGCCCAAATTATTTGTATCTTGTTCCTTGGCCAATAAAATACTAACTGTCCATATCCAACCACGAAGGGCCACCTGGGCCTCTTGCGTGGATCTATACAGACCCCACGGTGTAATATTTTTTTAAAGTTGGCCTCGAGCCCTGGGCAGCGCTAGGAACCGTGGGCTAACACCCATGAAAAATTTCCCAAATCGCCGATTTCTTCTTCCTTGACCCATAAAATACTACCAGGCCATATCCAATCCCGGCAGGCCACCTGGGCTTCTTTCCTGTCTTGTTACATACCCCGCGATTTAATTTATTAGGAATGTTTTACCGAGCCCCGGGCAGCGCTATTTACCGTGGGCTTACACCCATGAAACACTGCCCAATCCGCCTGTTTCTTATTCCTTGGCCCATAAAATACTACTAGGCCATATCTAACTTTTGCGGGCCACCTATGCCTCTTTCCTGTATCAATAAAGACCCCTTGATATATTTTTTTAGGAAATTTGTCCCGAGCCTTGGGCAGCTCCAGGAATCATGGGCTAACACCCACAATAAACGGCCTAAATTACTTATTTCTGGATCCTTGGCTAATAAAATACTACCAGGCCATATCCAACCCCGGCTAGCCACCTGGGCCTCTTGCCTCGCTTGTTACGGACCCCTCGATATTATTGTTTTGGGTAAGTTCACCCAGGGCAACACCAGGAACTGTGGGCTAACACCCACGAAAAACTGCCCAAATCGTATGTTTCTTGTTCCTTGCCCCATAAAATACTACCAGGACATATCCAACCCTGGCGAGCCACTTGGGCCTCTTACCTAGATCGTTATAGACCCTCGGTAAAATTTTATAGGAAAGTTTTCCCCGAGACCTAGACAGCGCCAAGAACCAAAGGCTAACACCAATGAAAAACTGCTCAAATCGCTTATTTCTTGATCCTTGGCCCATAAAATACTACCAGGCGATATCCAACCACGGATAACCACCGGAGCCTCTTGCCTAGCTCATTAAAGACCCATCGGTATAATATTTTGGGATATTTGACCTCAAGCCCTGGGCAACGCCAGGAACCACGGGCTAACAGCCACGAAAAACTGCCCAAATCGCTTGTTTCTTGTTCCTTGTACCATAAAATACTACCAGGCCATATCTAACCCCGGCGGTCTACCTGGGACACTTGCCTTGCTCGTTACAAACCTTTTGATATATCGTTTTGACAAAGTTGGCCTCGAGACCAGGGTAGCGCCAGGAACCATGGGCTAACACCCACGAAAAATTGCCCAAATCATCTATTTCCTGTTCCTTGGCCTATAAAATACTATCAGGCCATATACAACCACAGAGGGCTACATGGGCCTCTTGCATGGCTCGTTATAGACCCCTCGGTATAATTTTTTTAAAGTTAGCTCCGAGCCCCTAGAAGCTCTAGGAACCATTGGCTAACATCCACGAAAAACTACCCAAATCACCTTTTTCTTATTCGTTGGCCCATAACATACTACCAGACTATTTCCAACATTGGCAGGCTACTTGGGCCTCTTTCCTGGCTTGTTAGAGACCCCTCAATATATTTTTTTGTGAAAGTTAGCCCGAGCCCTGGGCAGCGCCAGGAACCGTGGGTTAACACCCACAAAACATTGCCTAAATCACCTATTTCTTATTCCTTTGCCCATAAAATACTACGAGGTCATATACAACCCTGGACGGCCACATAGGTCTCTTGTTTGGCTCATTACAAATCCCTCGGTATAATATTTTGGGAAATTTAGCACTGAGCCCCAGGCAGCTCCAGGAACCGTGGGCTAACACCCACAGAAAACTGCCCAAATCGCCTGTTTCTTATTCCTTTGCCCTTAAAATACTACCAGACCATATCCAACCTCAGTGGGCTACCTTGGCCTCTTGCCTAGCTTGTTACAGAGACTTTGGTATAATTTTTTGGGAAATTTGTCCCTGAGCCACGGGCAGCGCCAGGACCGTGGGCTAACGCACATGAAAAATTGACCAAATCACCTGTTTCTTATTCCTTGGCCCATAATATGCTACCAAGACATATCCAACCTGAAGAGCCACCTAGGAAGCTTTCCTAGCTCATCACAAACCCCTGGTTATTCTTTTTTGGGAATTTTTGCCTCGAGCCCCATCCAGCGCTAGTAACTATGGGCTAACACCGATGAAAACCTGTCCAAATCACCTATTTCTGATTCCTTGGTCCATAAAATACTACTAGGTCATATCAAATCTCGACGGGCCACATGGGCCTATTTCCTAGCTCATTACAGACCCCATGGTATAACTTCTTGGGAAAGTTGGCCTCGAGCCCCGGGCAACACTATGAACCATGGGCTAACACCCATGAAAAACTGCCCAAATCGCCTGTTTCTTGATCCTAGGCCATAAAATACTACCAGGCCCCGGTAGGCCATCTAGGCCTCTTGTTTAAATCATTATAGACCCCTCGTTACAATATTTTGAGGAAGTTGGCCCCGAGCCCACGGTAGCGGCAGGAACCGTGGACTAACACCCAAGATAAACTGCCCAAATCATTTGTTTCTTGTTCCTTGGCCCATAAAATAATACTAGGCCCTATCCAACCCTGACGGGCCACCTGGGCCTCTTGTGTGGCTCGTTATAGACCCGTCGATATAATTTTTTTGAAAGTTGGCCCCAAGCCCAGGGCAGCGCTAGGAACCGTGGGCTAACACCCACGAAATATTGCCCAAATCGCCTATTTCTTGTTCCTTGGCCCATAAAATACTACCAGGGCATATCCAATCCCGGTGGGCTACCTGGGCTTTTTTCCTGGCTTGTTACAGACCCCTCGATATAATTTATTGGGAAAGTTGTCTCGAGCCCCATGCAGCACCAGGAACCGTGGGCTTACACCCATGAAAAAAAGCCCAAATTGTCTGTTTCTTGTTCCTTAGATATAAAATACTACCAGGACATATCCAACCCCGGTGGGCTATATGGACCTCTTGCGTGGCTCATTATAGACCCCATCGGTATAATATTTTTTTAAAGTTGGCCCCGACCCCCGGGCAACGCTAGGAACCGTTCGCTAACACCCACGAAAAATTGTCCAAATCGCCTGTTTCTTGTTCGTTGGCCCATAACATACTACCATACCATATCCAACATTAGCGGGCCACCTGGACCTCTTTCCTGGCGCGTTACAGACCCCTCAATATAAATATTTGGGAAAGTTGGCCCCGAGCCCCGGGTAGTGCCAGGAACCGTGGGCTAACACCCACGAAAAATTACCTAAATACTACGAGGACATATCAAACCCCGACCGAGCACCTAGGCCTCTTGCGTGGATAATTATAGACCCCTGGGTATATTTATTTGGAAAGTTTTCTCGAGCCCTGGGCAGCGCCACGAACAATGGGTTAACACCAACGATAAACTGCCCAAATCGCTTGTTTCTTGATCCATGGATGATAAAATAATACCAGGCCATATCCAACGCCCGCTGGCCACTTGGACCTCTTGCTTGGATTTTTACAGAACCCTCAGTATAATCTTTTGGGAAAGTTCACCCTGAGCACCGGGCAATGCCAGGAATCGTGGGCTAACACCCATGAAAAACTGCACAAATCGCTTGTTTCTTGTTCCCATCCCCATAAAATACTACAAGGTCATATCCAACCCTGGAGAGCCACTTAAGCCTCTTTCCTAACTCGTTACAGACCCCTCGGTATAATCTTTTTGGAAAGTTCACCCCGAGCCCAAGGCATCGCCAGGAACCAAGGTCTAACACCCGTGAAAAACTACCCAAATCGCTTATTTCTGGATCCTTGGCCCATAAAATACAACCAGGTGATATCCAACCCCAGCTGGCCACCTGGGCCTCTTTCCTAGCTCGTTACAGATCCCTGAATATAATGTTTTAGGAAAGTTAGCCTCAAGCCTTGGGCAGCGCCAGTAACCAGCGCTAACAACCACGAAAAACTGCCCAAATCGCTTGTTTCTTATTCCTTGTCCCATAAAATACTACCAGGACATATCCAAACCCGGCGGTCCACCTGGGCCTCTTGCCTTGCTCATTACAGATCCCTCGATATAATTTTTTGGAAAAGTGGCCCGGAGCCCAGAGCAGAGCCAGGAACCGTGGGCTAACATCCATGAAAATCTACCTAAATAATTTGTTTCTTATTCCTTTGCCCTTAAAATACTACCAGACCATATCCAACCCCGCGCGGGCCATATAGACCTCTTACTTGGCTCATTATAGACCCCATCGGTATAATATTTTTTAAAGTTGGCCTCGAGCCCCGGGCAACACTAGGAACCGTTGGCTAACACCCACGAAAATTTTCCAAATCACCTGTTTCTTGTTCGTTGGCCCATAAAATACTACCATACCATATCCAACATTGGCGGGCCACCTGGACCTCTTGTCTAGCTCGTTACAGACCCCTCAATATAATTTTTTGGAAACGTTGGCCCCGAGCCCCGGGTAGCGCCAAGAACCATGGGCCAACACCCACGAATATTGCCTAAATACCTTGTTTCTTGTTCCTTTGCCCATAAAATATACGAGGCCATATCCAACACAGGTCGAGCACCTAGGCCTCTCACTTGGATCGTTACAGACCCCTCACTATAATTTTTGGAGAAATTGGCCCTGAGCCCCAGGCTGCGCCAGGAACTGTGGGCTAACACCCACGAAAAACTATCCAAATCACATGTTTCTTATTCCTTTGCCCATAAAATACTATCAAGCCATATCCAACCTCGGCAGGACACCTGGACCTCTTAACTAGATTTTTAGAGACCCTTTGGAATAAGTTTTTGTGAAAGTTGTCCTAGAGCCCCGGGTAGCGCTAGTAACTGAGTGCTAACACCCATGAAAAACTGCCCAAATCGCCTGTTTCTTGTTCCTTGACCCATAAAATACTACAAGGCCATATCCAACCCTGGTGGGATACCTGGGCCTCTTGCCTAGCTTGTTACTAACCCTTCGGTATTATTTTTGTTAAAGAAAGCCTCAAGCCCCAGGCAGCGCAAGGAACCGTAGACTAACACCCACAAACACTGCCAAATCACCTATTTCTTTGTTCCTTGGCCCATATAATACTACCAGACCATATCCAACCCCAGCGGGCCACCTGGGCCTCTTTCTTGGCTGGTTACAGATCCCTCAGTATAATGTTTTAGGAAAGTTAGCACCGAGCACCGTGACGTGCCAGGAACCGTGGGCTAATACCCATAAAAAACATCCCAAATCACTTGTTTCTTGTTCCTTAGGCCATAAAATACTACCAGGCCATATCCGACCCCGATGGGCCACCTCGACCTCTTGTATGGCTCTTTACAGACCCCTCGCTATAATATTTTGGGAACGTTGGCCCCGAGCCTAGTGCAGCACCAGGAACTGTGGGCGAACACCCACAAAAAACTGCCCATATCGCCTATTTCTTGTTCCTTTGCCCATAAAATACTACCACGCCATATCCATCCCTGGCAGACCACCTGGTCCTATTTCTTGGATCCTTATAGACCCCTCGGTATAATTGTTTGGAAAGTTTTTCCCGAGTCTCGGTCAGCGCCAGGAACCGTGGGCTAACACCCATGAAGAACTACTCAAATCACTTGTTTCTTGTTCCTTGGCCCATATAAAACTACCAGGCCATATCCAACCCCGGTGGGCCACCTGGGCCTCTTTCATAGATCATTACAGACCCCTTGGTATAATGTTTTTGGAAAGTTGGACACGAGCCCCGGGCAGCGCCAGGATCCGTGGGTTAACACCCATGAAAACCTGCCCAAATCAACTATTTCTTGGTCCTTGGCACATAAAATACTACAAGGCCAGTTCCAACCCCGACAGGCCACCTAGGCCTCTTTCTTGTCTTGTTAAAGATCCTTCGGCATAATATTTTTGGAAAGTTGTCCACGAGCCCCAGGCAGCGCCAGGAACTGTGGGCTAACACCCATGAAAAATGCCCAAATTGCCTGTTTTTTGTTCCTTTGCCCATAAAATACTACCAGACCATATCAATCCCCGACAGGCCACCTGGTCCTCTTTCTTGGCTCATTACAGACCCCTCGGTATAATATTTTGAGAAAGTTATCCCCGACACCCGGGCTAACACCCATAAAAAACTGACGAAATTGTCTATTTCTTGTTCCTTCGCCCATAAAATACTCCCATGCCATATCCAACACTAGTGGGCCACCTGGGCCTCTTGTCTTACTAGTTAAAGACCCGTTGGTATAATGTTTTGGGATTGTTGGCCTCGAGCTCCGGGAAGCGCCAGGAACCATGGGCTAACACCCATGAAAAACTGCCATAATCTTCTGTTTCTTGTTCCTTGAAACATAAAATACTACCAGGCCATATTCAACCCCGATGGGTGACTTGGGCCTCTTGCCTGGCTCATTATAGACCCCTCGGTATAATATTATGGGAAAGTTGGCCCCGAGCCCCTGGCAGTGCCAGGAACCGTGTGCTAATACCCATGAAAAATTGCTCAAATCGTTTGTTTCTTGTTCCTTGGCCCATAAAATACTAGCAGGCCATATCCAACCTAGGCGAGAAACCTAGACCTCTTGCCTAGCTCATTATAGACTCTTTGCTATAATCTTTTTGGAAAGTTTGCCTCGAGCCCCGGGCAGTGCTAGGAACCGTGGGCGAAAACCCACGAAAAACTTTCCATATTACCTATTTCTTGTTCCTTGGCCCATAATATACTATCAGGCCATATCCAACCCCTGTGGGCCACCTGCGCCTCTTGCCTGGCTCGTTACAGACCCCTTGGTATAAATTTATGGAAAAGTTAGCCCCGAGCCTCGGGCAGCGCCAGGAACCGTGGGCTAACACCCACAAAAAGCTACCCAAATCGCCTGTTTCTTGTTCCTTGGTTAATACAAATACTACCAGGCCATATCCCGATAAGGTTTTGCAACTCCAATTTATGGCCTTTGCTTGGTGTTTTGGGGTCCATTTTGGACAAAGTTTCAGACCACACACTCAGGGTAATGCAGGGGTCATTTTACGAGGCTAGCATGACCATTTTCATTGAGGGCCCCAATTTTCCCTTTGTAGCCATAATCGTTGTAATTTCACCCGTTTGTTCAAATTTTTCACACATATCAATCGTAATGATCTTCTCACTTATGTTTTCATAGCTCAAGAACATTGGAAAGCGATTCGAAGGGTAAAACCTTGACTGGATTGACTCATACATATAGTTGTCCTATGCCAGGTAGACTAAGTTTTCTCTATACTCCTTATACTGACTTAAAATGTTTGCATATCTGAGTTGGATTGAATGTACTATAAATGAGTTGACCTGAGAAATAAATGTTGCATATAGTTGGTTGTGAATTAAGTGAGTTTTATACAATGATATGGTACTCTACCTAGCAATAACAACAATAAAACTTGACTTCTAACTATCGTATGTTACCGACATGACACAAACTCCATCGTTATGGTTGAATATATGGGAGTCATTAGCTGTATGATTCATTCATGGGAGCTGAAAGACATACAAAATCAGTCACACTAGTAAAGATAGATCTTTATTGTTTAATTGTAAAGTACAGTAGAAATACCAGGATGCACCCATCAATAAGGGGCATCCACTGGAAGTTGAATTTTCATTATTTCAATGGATAATTCCACTACACAAGTAAGCATCCATAGAACTTTACAAAAAAAAAGGAGCTAACAGTTAGATAAATTAAATCATCATGCAACAGTCTAAAGTGCAATCGTTATCGATGTCTCCTTTTCGGGATCAAACCACGGATCCCACTTGAGTGGTCTCATATGATGAAACACATTATTATTGTTAATGTAGAAAGGAAGCTTCCAAAATAATTATACGTAATCGTCAAAAATTGAACATCTTATTAGAACATGACAATTGCACAAAAATCTGACTTGGCAATCACCTTTTAGCTCACACTAAATTGGTATTTGTTTTCGTAGAACACAGAGTTCTTGCCAAGTATATGAAAATTTTCCAATAATAACGCATTGAAGATTTTCCTGAACAATCATTCTATCAATCTCATCTGTCGTCCATTGCACAACTGGTTCACCATGTTTGTAGACTACAGATTCTATTGGAAAATAAACCTATCAGTCATCGTAGGATACTAACACACCAAGTCTGCCCCTAAGAATCAACAAATGGCACTAGGAGATCTCCTGGTAAGAGGAGGACTACCTTCACTGTAAATTTAAGGTGGTTCTTTTATTGTCTATAGCTTCTTCCTTCAAAACATAACCATATCCATCTTGTGAAGAACATAGTAAGCTTTGGTATCATTTGGGATGTGCTGCACACTGAAGTAAAGTTGAGGGGTGAAACGGTTTTGGATATGTTTGGCCAAGGAATCAGCAACATGGTTAGCCTCTCAAAGAGTGTGTTTGCATTTGAATTCCTGCATTTGAGCCCTATAATATTGCATCTGGTTAAGCTTTGCATAATATTTCAAGGAGGCTCAGATTGTTGATTGATCCATTTAATAAGCAGCTCGGAATGAACTTCCAAAATGACCTTGTTGAACCCTAGTTGAAGACATGAAGCTATCCCGAATAACCTCCATTTTAGCATGGTTGTTTGATCCGTCACCTAGCGGAGTAGGGTAGGCAAATATGAAATCACCCTCTTTATTCGTAATAATGCCACTAAGCACTATTTTTCTAGGATTTGCAGGTGCACTGCCATTTGAATTCAACTTCACCCACTGATCAGGTGGCTTTATCCATTGTACAGTGGTAATTTTAACTATAAAAAGTATATTTGTTATGGTGAAACAATTTGATTGAAATATTTTAAGTATATGTAACTAACTAAACTGTAGGTGAATTACAAGAGACATAGTAGAGTCAAAAATTCAAAAGAAATATATATATGTATATATGCAATTAACCTTTTGACCCCTGTAGTTGCCCCCATGTTATGAGATCAAGAAAATATACAAGCATAGGTAAGAAATAATAACATGATTGTTATATTTCTTATGAGGTTTAGAAAGACTAAATATACGTCAAAATTTAATTATTTTTTATAAATTCTCGATTTTAAAAGCATTTTCAAACAACAACATGAGTAGAGTATAAAAGAAAAAAATGGACTTACCAAAAATGCAAATTCAGCAAGTCCCTCTTTCCGATTAACAACATTTTTAGCCTGTGACACCCATCAATGAATCATACAAGCTAATGACTCTCATATATTCAACCATAACTATGGATTTTGTGTCGTGTCGGTAACATATGGTAGTTAGAAGGCAAGTTTTGTTGTTATTGTTGCTAGGTAGAGCCCCATATCACTATATACAACTCACTTGGATTCACAACCAGCTATATGCAACATATATTTCTCAGGATAACTCATTCACAGTACATTCTATACATTCCAACTCAGATATGCAAACATTTTAAGTCAATATAAGAAGTATAGAGAAAGCTTAGTCTACCTGGCATAGGACAATTGTTTGTATGAGTCAATCTAGTCAAGATTTTTCCCTTCAAATTGCTTTCCAATGTTCCTGAGCTATGAAAACATAAGTGAGAAGATCATTACGATTGATATGTGTGCAAAATTTGAACAAACGGGTGAAATTACAACGATTAAGGCTAAAAAGGGAAAATTGGGGCCTCAATAAAAATGGTCATGCAGGCCTCGTAAAATGATCCCTGCATTACCCTGAGTATGTAGCCTGCAATTCTACCCAAAATGGACCCCAGAACACCAAAAGACCAAAACTTGGAGTTGTAAACCTTACCGGGATATGGTCTGGTAGTATTTTATTGGCCAAGGAAGAAGAAACAGGCGATTTGGGTAGTTTTTTGTGGGTGTTAGCCCACGGTTCCTGTCGTTGCCCTAGGCTTGAGGCCAACTTTCCCATAAAATTATACCAAGGGGTCTATAATGAGTCAGGCAAGACGCCCAGGTGGCCCACCGGGGTTGAATATGGCCTGGTAGTATTTTATGGGCCAAGGAATAAGAAACAGGTCATTTGGGCAATGTTTTGTGGGTGTTAACCCACAGTTCCTAGCTCTGCCGAGGCTCTAGGCTAACGTTCTAAAAATATTATACCAAGGGGTCTGTAACGATCCTGGCAAGAGGACCAAGTGGCTCGTCGGGTTTGGATATTGCCTGGTAGTATTTTATGGGCCAAGAAATAAGAAATAAGTGATTTGTGTAGTTTTTCATGAGTGTTAGTCCACGGTTCATGGCGCTGCCCGAGGCACGAGGCCAACTTTCCCAAAACATTATACCAAAGGGTCTGTAACAAGCCAGGCAAGAGGCCTAGGTATCCCGCCGGGGTTGGATATGGCCTGGTAGTATATTATGGGCCAAGGATGAACAAATAGGCAATTTGGGAAGTTTTTCGTGGGTGATAGCCTACGGTTCCTAGCGCTGCCCAGGGCTCGAGGCCACATTTCCTAAAAATTATACCAAGGGGGCTGTAACGAGCTAAGCAAGAGGCCCAGGTGTCCTGCCGATATTGGATATGGCTTGGTAGTATTTTATGGTCCAAGGAACAAGAAACAGGTGATTTTGGTAGTTTTTCATGGGTGTTAGCCCACGGTTCCTGGCGCTGCCCGGGGCTCGGTGCCAACTTTCACAAAAATTTATACCGAGGGGTCTGTATTGAGCCAGGCAAGAGGCCTAGTGGCCCGCAGGGGTTGGATATGTCCTGGCAGTATTTTATTGGCCAAGGAACAAGAAATAGGTAATTTAGGCAATTTTTTGTGGGTGTTAGCCCATGGTTCCTGGCGTTGCTCGAGGTTCGGGGACAACTTTCCCAAAAAAATATATCGAGAGGTCTGTAAAGAGCCAAGGAAGAGGACCAGGAAGCCTTTCGGGGTTGGATATGATTTGGTAGTATTATATGGGCATAGGAACAAGAAACAAGCAATTTGGGCAGTTTTTCGTGGGTGTTAGCCCACGGTTGCTGGTGTTGCCCGGGGCTCGGGGCCAACTTTCCAAAAATATTATACCGAGGAAACTGTAACAAGTCAGCAAAGAGGCCCAGGTGGCCCACCAGGTTTGGATATGGCCTGGTAGTATTTTATGTGCTAAGGAGCAAGAAACAGACGATTTGGACAGTTTTATGGGTGTTAGCCCAAGATTCCTGGCGCTGCCCGGGGCTTGGGGCAACCTTTCCTAAATTATTATACAGAGGGATCTATAATGAGTCAGGAAAGAGGTCCAGGTAGTCTGCCGGGGTTGGATATGGCCTGGTAGTATTTTATAGGCCAAGGAACAAGAAATAGGCGATTTGGGCAAATTGTTTTGGGTGTTAGCAACAGTTCCTGGCACTACCCGGGGATCGGGCATAAGTTTCCCAAAACAAATACCAAGGGGTCTGTAACGAGCCAAAGAAGAGGACCAGGTGGTTTGTTGGGGTTGGATATTGGTTGGTAGTATTTTATGGATAAAGGAACAAGTAATAGATGATTTGGGTAGTTTTTCGTGGGTGTTAGCCCAGGATTCCTAGCGTTGCCCCGAACTCAGGGCCAACTTCCCCAAAACATTATACCGAAGGGTCTTTAATGAACCAAGAAAGAGGCTTAGATGGCTCGTCAGGGTTGGATATGCCCTGGTAGTATTTTATGGGCCAAAGACAAGGAACACGTGATTTGGGATGTTTTTCGTGTGTGTTATCCCATGGTTCCTGGCACTGCACAGGACCCTGGGCCAACTTTCCCAAAACCTTGTACTGAGGGTCTGTAACCAGCCAGGCATGAGACCCAGGTGGCCCGCTGGGGTTCGATATGGCCTGCTTGTATTTTATGGGCCAAAGAACAAAGAAACATGCAATTTAGGCAGTTTTTGTGGGTGTTAGCCCACAGTTCCTAGAACTGCCCGGGGCTCTAAGCCAACTTTCCCTAAAGATTATACCAAGGGGTCTGTAACAATCGTGGCAAGAGGCCAGGTGGACCGCTGGTGTTAGATATGGCCTGGTAGTATTTTATGGGCCAAGTAATAAGAAATAGGTGATTTTGATAGTTTTTCGTGGGTGATAGCCCATGTTCCTGGCGCTGTTAGGGGTTCGTGGACAACTTTCCCAATAACTTATATCAAGGGGTCTTTAATGAGTCAAGCAAGAGGCCCACGTTGCCCGCCGGGGTTGTATATGGTCTGGTGGTACTTTATGGTCCAAGAAACAAGATACAGGTGATTTCGACAGTTTTTCATGGGAGTTAGCCCACGGTTCCTGGCACTGCACGGGGCTCGGGGCCAACTTTCCTAAAATATTATACCAAGGGGTTTTTAATGATCTAGGCAAAAGGTCTAAGGGGCCCACCGGAGTTGGATATGGCCTGGTAGTATTTTATTAGCCAAGAAATAAGAAATAAGTGATTTAGGCAGCTTTTCGTGGGTGTTAGCCCATGGTTCCTGGAGCTGGTCGGGGGTCAGAGCCAAATTTCAAAAAACATTATACCGAGGGGTCTATAACGATCCTGACAAGAGGCCCAGGTAGCCCCCCGGGATTGGATATGGTCTGATAGAATTTTATTTGCCAAGGAACAAGAAACAGGTAATTTGGGTAGTGTTTTGTGTGTGTTAGCGCACGATTCCTAGCGCTGCCAAAGGCACGGGGCCGAATTTTCCATACAATTATACCTAGGGGTCTGTAACGATCCAGGCAAGAGGCCTAGGTGGCCGTCGAGGTTGTATATGGACTGGTAGTATTTTATAGGTCAAGGAACAAGAAACATGCAATTTTGGCAATTTTTCGTGGTTGTTAGCCCACGATTCCTGGTGCTGCCGGGGGCTCGAGGCCATCATTCAAAAATAATTATACCAAGGGGTCTATAATGATCTAGGAAAGAGGGTAAGGTTGCCCACCGGGGTTGGATATGGCCTAGTAGTATTTTATGGGCCTAGTAAAAAGAAATAGCTAATTTGGGCAGTTCTTCGTGTTTGTTAGCCCACAGTTCCTGTCGCTGCCCAAGGCTCGAGGACAACTTTCCCAAACCCTTATACCGAATGGTTTGTACCAAGCTAGGCCGGAGGCATAGGTTGCCCCCCGGGGTTGGATATGGCCTGGTAGTATTTTGTGGGCCAAGGAACAAGAAACAGGCAATTTGGGAGGTTTTTCATGGGTGTTAGCCCACGGTTCCTGGCGCTGCCCGGGGTTCGGGGCTAACTTTCCAAAAATATTATACTGAGGGGTCTATAACGAGTCAAGCAAGAGGCCCAGATGGCCCACCGGGGTTGGATATCGCCTGGTAGTATTTTAATGGCCAAGGAACAAGAAAAATGTGATTTGGGCAGTTTTTCATATGTGTTAGCCCACGGTTCCTGGCATTGCCCGAGGCTCGGGGACAACTATCCCAAAATAATTTACCGAGGGGTCTGTAACAAGCAGGGCAAGAGGCCTAGGTAGCCCGTCTGGGTTTGATATGGCCTGGTAGTATTTTATGGGCCAAGGAATAAGAAATAGGTGATTTGGATAGTTTTTCATGGGTGTTAGCCCACGGTTCGTGGCGTTGCCCTGGGCTCGGTGCCAACATTTCCAAAACATTATACCAAAGGGTCTGTAATGAGCCATGAAAGAGGCCCAGGTGTCCCGCAGGGGTTAAATATGACCTGGTAGTATTTTATGGGTCAAGGAACAAGATATGGGAGATTTGTAAAGTTTTTCGTTGGTGTTAACCCACGATTCCTGACGCTTCCCAGGGCCAATTTTAAAAAATATTTATAACAGGGGGTCTGTAACGAGCCAAGAAAGAGGCCCAGGTGGCCCGGCGGGTTTGGATATGGCCTAGTAGTATTTTATGGGCCAAGGAACAAGAAACAAGCGATTTGTGCAGTTATTTGTGGGTGTTAGTCCACGGTTCCTAGCACTGCCTGGGCCTCGGGGCCAACTTTTCTAAAACATTAAACCGAGAGGTCTATAACAAACCAGGAAAGAGGCCTAGGTGGCTCTCCATGGTTGGATATGACCTGGTAGTATTTTATGGGCCAATGAATATGAAACAGGTGATTTAGGCAGTTTTTCGTGGGTGTAAGCCCACGATTTATAGCACTGCCCGGGGCTCGGGGCCAACTTTCCAAAAGCATTTTATCGAGGGGTCTGTAATGATCTAGGCAAGAGGCCGAAGTGGCCCCCCGAAGTTAGATATGGCTTGATAGTATTTTATGGTACAAGGAACAAGAAACGGGCGATTTGGACAATTTTTCATGGGTGTTAGCCCACGGTTCCTAGCTCTACCGAAGGTTCAGGGATAACATTTCCAAAATATTATTCTTAGGGGTCTGTAACGAGTCACTGAAGAGGCCTAGGTTTCCCGCCATGGTTGGATATTGCCTGGTAGTATTTTATGGGTCAAGGTAGAAGAAACAGGCGATTTGGGCAATTTTCGTGGGAGTTAGCCCACGGTTCTTAGCGCTACCTGAGGTTCGGAGCAACCTTTTCCAAAAATATATACCGTGGGTTCTATAATACGTCAAGCAAGAGGCCCAGGTGGCCCACCATGGTCGGATATGGCCGGTAGCATTTTATGGACCAAGGAAAAAGAAATAGGCGATTTTGGTAGTTTTTCGTGGGTTTTAGCCCACAGTTCCTGGTGCTGCCTGGGCTCAGGGACAACTTTCCCAAAAGGTTATACCGAGAGGTCCGTAATGAGTCAAGAAAGAGGCCTAGGTGTCCCACCGGGTTTGGATATGGCCTGGTAGTATTTTATAGGTCAAGGAACAAGAAAAAGGGGATTTGGACAGTTTTTCGTGGGTGTTATCCACGGTTCCTGGCGCTGCACGCGGCTCATGGACAACTTTGCAAAAACCTTATACCTAGGGGTCTGTAACGAGCTAGGCAAAAGGCCCAGGTGGCCTGCCAGGGTTGGATATAGCCTGGTAGTATTTTATGGGCCAAAGAACAAGAAATATGCAATTTGGGCAGTTTTTCATAGGTGTTAACCCACGGTTCTTGGCACTGCCCGGGGCTCGGGGACAACTTTCCCAAAATATTATACCAACGAATCTGTAATGAGCAAGAGAAGAGGACCAGGTGGTCTGCCGGGGTTGGATATGGCCTGGTAGTATTTTATGGGTAAAGGAAAAAGAAAAAAGTGATTTGTGCAATTTTTCGTGGGTGTTAGCCAATGGTTCTTGCGCTGACCGGGGATCGGAGCCAACTTTCCAAAACAATTATACCAAGCGGTCTGTAACAAGCCAGGCAAGAGGCCCAGGTGGCATTTCAGGGTTTGATATGGCCTGGTAGTATTTTATGGGCCAAGGAACAAGAAATAGGTGATTTGGACAGTTTTGCGTGGGTGTTAGCCCACAATTCCTGGCACTGCCTGGGCCTCGGGGCCAACGCTTTCAAAAGTTTATAACCGAGGGGTCAGTAATGAGCCAAGAAAGAGTCGCAGGTGTCCCGCCGGGGTAAGATATGACCTGTTAGTATTTTATGGGCCAAGGAACAAGAATCAGCCAATTTGGGTAGTTTTTCATAGATGTTAGCCCACGGTTACTGGCGCTACCAGGGACTCGGAGCCAACTTTCCAAAATTTTATACCGAGGGGTCTGTAATAAGCCAGGAAAGATGCACAGGTGGCCCGCTGGAGTTGGATATGGTCTGGTAGTATTTTATGTGCGAAGGAATAAGAAACAACCGATTTGGGCAGTTTTTCATGGGTGTTAGCCCACGGTTCTTGGCATTGCCCGGGGCTCGAGGCCAAATTTCCAAAATATTTTATCAAGGGGTCTGTAATGAGCCAAGAAAGAGTCTCGGGTGGCCCGCCGAGGTTGGATATGGACTGGTAGTATTTTATGGGCCAAGGAAAAAGAAGCAGGTAGTTTGGGTAGTTTTTCGTAGGTGTTAGCCCATTGCTCCTGGAACTGCCTGGGGATCGAGGCCAACTTTTCTAAAAAATTATACCGTGTAATATTCCAAGCAAGAGGACAACGTGGCCCTCCTGGGTTAGATGTGGCCTGATAGTATTTTATGGGCCAGGAAACAAGAAATAGGCAATTTTGGCAGTTTTTCGTGGGTGTTAGCCCACGGTTCCTGACGCTGCCCGCGGCTCAGGGCCAACTTTCTTAAAATATTATATCGAGGGGTCTGTATTGATCTAGGCAAGAAGCCCAGATGGTCAGCCGGAGTTGGATATGGCCTAGAAGTATTTTATGGGTTAAGGAATAAGAAATAGGCAATTTGGGCAGTTTTTTGTGTGTGTTAGCCCACGGTTCCTAGCGCTGCCCGACGCTCGGGGCTAAATTTCTAAAATTTTATACTGAGGGGTCTGTTAAGATCAATTCTAGAGGCCCAGGTGGCCCACCGGGGTTTTATATGGCTTAATAGTATTTTATGGGCCAAGAAACAAGAAGCAGGCGATTTGGGTAATTTTTCGTGGGTATTAGCCCACGGTTCCTGGCACTGCTCGGGGTTCGGGGCCAACTTTCCCATACTATTATACTAAGGAGTCTGTAACAAACAAGCCTAGAGGCCCAGGTTACCCAACGGGGTTTGATATGGCATGATAGTATTTTATGGGCAAAGGAACAAGAAGCAGGCGATTTGGGCAGTTTTTCGTGGGTGTTTGCCCACGGTTCCTGGTGCTTCCCGGGGATCGGGGCCAACTTCCCCAAAAAATTATAACTGAGGGGTCTGTAACGAGCAAGAAAAGAGGCCTAGGTGGCCTGCCAGGGTTAGATATGGCCTGGTAGTATTTTATGGGTCAAAGAACAAGAAACAGGCAATTTGGGCAGTGTTTTGTGGGTCTTAGTGCATGGTTCCTAGCACTGCCCGGGGTTCGGGGCCAACTTTCATAAAAAACTATTCTGAATGGTCTGTAACAAGCCAGGAAATAGGCCCAGGTGGTCCGCCCGGGTGTTGCCTTGGCCTAGTAGTATTTTATGGGGTAAGGAACAAGAAACAGGCGATTTGGGTAGTTTTTCGTGGGTGTTAGCCCACGGTTCCTGGCGCTGCCCAGGGCTCGGGGATAACTATCCCAATAAATTATACCCAGGGGTCTGTAACGAGCCAGGCAGGTGGGCCATGTTGCCCGCCGGGGTTAGATATTGCCTAGTAGTATTTTATATGCCAAGGAATAAGAAATAGGCAATTTGGGCAGTTGTTTGTGGGTGTTAGCCCACAGTTCCTGGCGCTGCCTTGGGCTCAAGGCCAACTTTCATAAATATTATATCGAGGGGTCTGTAACGAGCCAGGAAAGAAGCCAAGGTGTCCCGCCAGGGTTGGATATGGATTGGTAGTATTTTATGGGCCAAGGAAAACAAAATAGGTGATTTAGGTAGTTTTACATTAATGTTAGCCCATGGTTCTTGACTCTGCCCAGGGCTCGGGGCCAACTTTCCCAAAATATTATACCTAGGGGTCTATAACGAGCCAGGAAATAGGGACAGGCATCCTGCCGAGGTTGGATATAGCCTTGAAGCATTTTTTGCGCAAAGGAACAAGAAACAGGTGATTTGGGCAATTTTTCGCGGGTGTTAGCCCACGGTTCCTGGTGCTGCCTAGGGTTCGGGGGAAACCATTCCAAAACAAATATACCAAAGGTTCTGTAACAAGCCAGGCAAGAGGCCCAGGTGGCCCACCGGGGTTGGATATGGCCTAGTAGTATTTTATGGGCCAAGGAACAAGAAACAGGTGATTTGGGTAGTTTTTCGTAGGTGTTAGCCCCTGGTTCCTAGCGCTGCCCGGGGCTCGTGGATAAATTTCCTAAAATATTATACCGAGGGGTTTGTAACTATCCAGGAAAGAGTCCTAGGTGGCCCACCGAGGTTAGATATGGCCTTGTAGTATTTTATGGGCCAAGGAACATGAAACAAGCGATATGGGCAGTGTTTTGAGGGTGGTAGCCCACGGTTCCTGGCGCTGCTTGAGGCGTTGGGCCAACTTTCCCAAAATATTATACCAAGAGGTCTGTAATGAGCAAGGCAAGAGGCCCAGGTGGACTGTCGGGGTTGGATATGGCCTGGTAGAATTTTATAAGCCAAGGAACAAAAAAAAGGGATTTGGGGCATTTATAATGTTTATTAGGCCACGGTTCCTGGCGCTGCCCAAGGCAAGAGGCCAACTCTCCCAAAAACGTATATTGAGGGCTCTTTAACGATCCAGGCAAGAAGCCCAGGTGGCCTACCGGGGTTGGATTTGGCCTGGTAGTATTTTATGGGCCAAAAACAAGAAACAGGTGATTTGGGCAGTTTTTCATGTTTATTATGCCACGGTTCTTGGCGCTGCCCAGAGCTAGGGGCCAACTTTCCCAAAACCTTATATTGAGGGGTCTGTAATGAGCTAGGCAAAAGGCCCAGTGGCCTGCCCGGATTGGATATGGCCTGATAGTATTTTAAGGTCCAAGGAACAAGAAACAGATGATTTGGGCAGTTTTTCATGTTTATTGGCCCACGGTTCCTGGCGCTGCCCATGTCTAGGGGCCTACTTTCCCAAAAACTTATATTTAGGGGTCTTTAACGAGTCAATATAGGAGCCCAGGTGGCCCTCCAGGGTTGGATATGAGCTGGTAGTATTTTATGGGCCAAGAACAAGAAACAGGTGATTTGGCCAGTTTTTCGTGGCTGTTAGCCCACGGTTCCTGGCGCTGCCCAGGGCTCGGGGTGAACATTCCCAAAGAATTAAACCAAGGGGTCTGTAATGAGCAAGGAAAGAGGTACAGGTGGCTCTCCAGGGTTAGATATTGTCTGGTAGTATTTTATGGGCCAAGGAACGAGAAATAAAAGATTTGGGCAATTTTTCGTGGGTGTTAGCCCATAGTACCTAGCGCTACTTGGGGCTCGGGGTCAACTTTCCCAAAACTTTATACCGTGGGGTCTGTAATCAGCCAGGAAAAAGGCCCAGGTGGCTCGCCGGGGTCGAATATGGCGTGGTAGTATTTTATGGGGCAAGGAACAAGAAACAGGCAATTTGGGGAATTTTCGTAGGTGTTAGCACACGGTTCCTAGAGCTGCTCGGGACTGTGGGACAACTATCCCAAAATATTATACCAAGGGGTCTGTAACAAATCAAGAGAGAGGCCCAGGTGGCCCTCCGGGGTTAGATATGTCCTTGAAGAATATTTTGTGCCAAGGAACAAGAAACAAGCGATTTGGGTAGTTTTTCATGGGTGTTATCCCACGGTTCCTGTCGCTGCTTGGGGCTCGAGACCATCTTTCTCAAAATATTATACGGAGGGGTCCGTAATGAGCATGGCAAGATGGTGTAGGTAGACCGCCAGGGTTGGACATGGCCTGGTAGTATTTTATGGACCAAGGAACAAGAAACAGGTGATTTGGGAATTTTTTAGCGCGTGTTAGCCCATAGTTCCTGGTGCTGCCTGGGATTCGGGGGCAACTTGGGTAGTTTTTTATGGGTGTTAGCCCACGGTTCCTAGCGCTGCCCGGGGCATGGGCCTAACTTTCCCAAAATATTATACTAGGGGGTCTGTAACGATCCAGGTAAGAGTCTCAGGCGTCTCCCTGGGGTAGGATATGGCCTGATAGTATTTTATGGGCTAAGGAAAGAGAAACCAGTTATTTGGGCAATTTTTCGTAGGTGTTAGCCAATGGTTCCTGGCGCTGCCCGAGATTCAGGACCAACTTTCCCAAAAGATTATTCTGAGGATTCTATATTGAGCCAAGCAAGAGGCCCAGGTGGATCGTCGGGGTTTAATATGACCAGGTAGTATTTTATGGGCCTAGGAACAAGAAACATACAATTTGAGCAGTTTTTCGTGGGTGTTAGCCCACGGTTTGTGGCGCTGCCCGGGGCTTGGGGCCCAATTTAAGAAACAATTATATCGAGGCTTCTGTAACGAGCCAGGCAAGAGACCCAGGTGGCTTGATGGGGTTATATATGGCCTGGTAGTATCTAATTTGCCAAGAAACAGGAAACAGATAATTTGGACAATTTTTCGTTGGTGTTAGCCCACTGTTCATGGCGCTGCCCGAGACTCAGGGCAAACTTTCCCAAAACATTATATTGAGGGGTCTGTAACAAGCCAGGAAAAAGGCCCAAGTGGCCTTCTGGGGTTGGATATGGCCTGGTAATATTTTATGGTCCAAGGAACATGGAACAGAGGATTTGGCAGTTTTTCGTGGGTGATAGCCCACGGTTCTTGGCGGTGCTCGGGACTCGTGGCCAACTTTCCCAAAGAATTATACTGAGGCGTCTCTAACGATCCAGGCATGATTCCCAAGTAACCCGCTGGGGTTATATATTGTCTGGTAGTATTTTATGGACAAATGAATAAAAAATAGGCAATTTGGGCAGTGTTTTATGGGTGTTAGCCCCCGGTTCCTAGCGCTACCCGGAGCTCGGGGCAGACATTCCAAAAATATTATATCCACGGGTCTGTAACGACTCAGGCAAGAGTCTCAAGTGTCCCGCTGGGGTAGGATACGGCCTGGTAGTATTTTATAAGTCAAGGAACAAGAAATAGGAGATTTTGAAGTTTATCATGGGTGTTAGCTCACAGTTCCTGGCGCTGCCCAGGGCTCGAGGCCAACTTTCCGAAAAGATTATACCGAGGGTTCTGTAATGAGCGAGTAAAAAGGCCCAGGTGGCCCGCTGAGGTTGGATATGGCATGGTAGTATTTTATAGGCCAAGGAACAAGAAACAGGCAATTTGGGTAGTTTTTCATGGGTGTTAGCCCACGTTTCGTGGCGCTGCCCGGGGCTCGAGGCCAAATTTCCAAGAAAATATACTGAGGGATTTGTAACGAGCAAGGCAAGAGGACCAGGTGGCTCAATGTGGTTGGATATAGCCTGGTAGTATTTATGGTTCAAGGAACAGGAAACAGACAATTTGGGCAGTTTATCGTGGGTGTTAGCCCACTGTTCCTGGCGCTGCCTGAGGCTCAGAGAAAACTTTCCCAAAAACATATATCTGGGGGGTCTGTAACGAGCCAGGAAAATGGCCCAAGTGGCCCTCTGGGGTTGGATATGTCCTGGTAATATTTTATGGGCCAAGGAATAAGAAACAGGCAATTTGGGTAGTTTTTCGTGGGTGTTAGCCCACGATTCCTGGCGCTGTCCGGGGCTCGGGGCCAACTTTTCCAAAGTGTTATACTGAAGGGTCTGTAACGAGCAATGCAAGAGGCCCAGGTGGCCCATCGGGGTTGGATATGGTTTGGTAGTATTTTATAGGCAAAGGAATAAGAAACAATTGATTGGGTAATTTTTTGAGGGTGTTAGCCCACGGTTCCTAGCACTGCTATAGGCGCGGGACCAACTTTCCCAAAATATTATACCAAGGGGTCTGTAACAAGCCAGGAAAGAGGCCCCAGGTGGCCCACGTTGGTTGGACATGGCCTGGTAGTATTTTATGGGTCAAGGAACAAGAAACAAGTGATTTGGGCAATTATTCGTATGTGTTAGTCCACAGTTTCTAGCGCTGCCCGTGGCTCGAGGCCAACTTTCCCAAAAAATTATAACGAGGGTCTATAATAATGGAGGCAAAAGTCCCAAGTGGCCCACCGATGTTTAATATTGCCTGGTAGTATTTTATGGGTCAGGGAATAAGAAACATGCGACTTGGGCAGTGTTTCGTGGGTGTTAGCCCACGGTTCGTGGTGCTGCCCGGGGCTGGAGGCCAAATATCCCAAAATATTATATCGAATGGTCTACAATGAGCCAGGCAAGAGGCCCAGGTGGCCCGACGGGGTTGGATATGGCCTGGTAGTATTTTATGGTCCAAGGATCATGAAACAGGTGATTTGGCCAATATTTCGTGGGTGTTAGACCGCGGTTCCTAGCGCTGGCTGGGAATTAGGGCCAACTATCCAAAAATATTATACCGAGAAGTATTTAATGATCCAGGCAAAAGGCCCAGGTGGATCACCCAGGTTGGATATGGTCTGGTAGTATTTTATGGGCCAAGGAAGAAGAAACAAGCAATTTGGGCTGTTTTTTGTGGGTGTTAGCATATAGTTCCTAGCGCTACTCGAGGCTTGGGGCCAACTTTCTAAAAATATTATACTGTGGGTTCTATAAAGAACCAGGCAAGAGGCTCAAGTAGCTCGCCATGGTTGGATATGGTCTGGTAGTGTATTATGGGTCAAGGAACAAGAAACAAGTGATTTGGGCAGTTTTTTATGGGTGTTAGCCCGTGGTTCCTGGCGCTGCCCAGGGCTCGGGGACAAATTTCCTAAAACATTATGCTGAGGGTCTGTAACAAGCCAGGCAAGAGGCCACGGTGGCCCTTTGGGGTTTGATATGGCCTGGTAGTATTGTATGGGCAAAAGGAACAACAAACAAGCGATTTAGGCAGCTTTGCGAGGGTATTAGCCCACGGTTCCTGGCGCTGCCTGAGGCTCATGGAAAACTTTCCCAACAAATTATATCGAGGGATCTATAATAGGTCAGTCAAGAGTTCAAGGGTTTGACATGGCCTAGTAGTATTTTATGGGCCAAGGAACAAAAAAATAGTAATTTTGGAAGTTTTTAGTGAGTGTTAGCCCACGATTTCTGGCACTAACCAAGGCTCGGGGCCATTTTTCTAAAAACATTGTACTGAGGGATCTGTAAAAATCCAGGAAAGAGGCCTAGGTGTCCTGCTGGGGTTGGATATGGCCTGATAGTATTTTATGGCCAAGGAACAAGAAGCAGGCAATTTGGGCAGTTTTTCGTGGATGTTAGCCCACGGTTCCTAGCGCTGCCCGGGTCTCGAGGCCAACTTTCCCAAAACATTATACCGAGGGGTCTATAACAAGTCAGTAAAGAGGCTCAGGTGCCCTTCCAGGGTTGGATATGGGTTGGTAGTATTTTATGGGCCATGGAAATAGAAATAAACGATTTAAGTAGTTGTTCATGGGTCTTAGCCCACGGTTCCTGGCGCTGCCCACGGCTCGGAGCCAACTTTCTTAAAAACTTATCCCGATGGGTCTGTAACAATCCAAGCAAGAGTCCTAGGTGGCCCTCCGGGGTTAGATATGGCCTGGTAGTATTTTATGGACCAAGGAATAAAAAAACAAACAATTTGGGCAGTTTTTTGTGGGTATTAGCCCAAGGTTCTTAGCGCTGCCAGGGGATCGGGGCAAATATTCCCAAAGAATTATACCGATGGGTCTATAACAATCTAGGTAAGAGGTCCAGGTAGCCCGCTAGAGTTTGATATTTCCTGGTAGAATTTTATGGGCCAAGGAACAAGAAACAGGCGATTTATGTAAGTTTTCGTAGGTGTTAGCCCACGGTTCCTGGCGCTGCACGGGACTCAGGGCCAAATTTCCCAAAATATTATATCGAGGGGTTTGTAATAAGCTAGGCAAGAGGATCAGGTGTCCCTCCAGGGTTGGACATGGTCTGGTAGCATTTTATGGGCCAAGGAACAAGAAACAGACGATTTGGGTAGTTTTTCGTGGGTGGTAGCCCACGGTTCCTGGTGCCCCACGAGGGTCGGGGCCAACTTTCTCAAAATATTATATCGAGGGGTCTGTGACAAGCCAGGAAATAGACCAAGGTGGCCCTCCGAGATTGTATATGGCTTGGTATTATTTTATGGGTCAAGGAACAAGAAGCAGGCGATTTTGGTAGTTTTTTGCGGGTGTTTGCCCACGGCTCCTGGCGCTGCATGGGGCTCGGGGTAAACTTTTCAAAAATATTATACTGAGGGGTCTGTAATAAGCCATGCAAGAGGACCAGGTGGCCCACTGGGGTTGGATATGTCCTGTTAGTATTTTATGGGTCAAGAAACAAAAAATGGGTAATTTGGGCAATTTTATGTGGGTGTCAGCCCGCAGTTCCTGGCGCTGTCTTGGGCTCGGGACCAACTTTCCCTAAAAATTATATCGAGGGTCTGTAATGAGCCAGGAAAGAGGCCCAGGTTGCCCGCCGGAGTTAGATATGGCCTGCTAGTATTTTATGGGTCAAGGAACAAGAAACAGGCGATTTGGGTAGTTTTTTATGGGTGTTAGCCCATGGTTCCTGGCGTTGCCCACGGTTCCTGGTGTTGCCCACGGCTCGGGGCCATCTTTCCCAAAACCTTATACCGAGGGGTCTGTAACATACTATTCAAGAGGCCCAGGTGGCCCGCCAGGGTTGGATATGGCTTGGTAGTATTTTATGGGCCAAGGAACAAGAAGCAGGCTATTTGGGGAGTTTTTCGTGGGTATTAACCCATGGTTCCTTGTGTTGCCCGGGTCTCAGGGCCAACTTTCACATAAAATTATAATCGAGGGGTCTGTAATGAGCAAAGAAAGAGGCCCAGGTGGCCCTCTGGGATTGGATATGGCCTGGTAGTATTTTATGGGCCAAGGAACAAGAAACAGGTGATTTGGGCAGTGTTTCGTGGGTGTTAGAGCACGGTTCCTAGTGTTGCTCGGGTCTCGAGGACAATTTTCCCAAAATATTATTCCAAAGGGTTTGTAACGATCCATGCAATAGGCCCAGGTGGCCCGCCGGGGTTGGATATGGCCTGATACTATTTTATTGGCCAAGGAACAAGAAACAGACGATTTGGGCAATTTTTCATGGGTGTTAGTCAATGGTTCCTGGCGCTGCCCTTGGCTCGGGGACAACTTCCTTTAAAAATTATACCCATGGGTCTCTAATGAGCTAGGCAAGTGGCCCAGGTGGCCCACCGGGGTTGGATATGTCCTGGAATTATTTTATTGGTCAAAGAACAAGAAACAAGCGATTTGGGCAGTTTTTCATGGGTATTAGCCCACGGTTTCTAGCGCTGCCCGGGGTTCGGTGCCATTTTTCCAAACAATCTAAGGAAAGAGGCCCTGGTGGCCCGTCAGGGTTGGATATGGCCTGGTAGTATTTTATGGGCCAAGGAACAAGAAATAAGTGATTTGAGCAGTTTTTTATGGGTGTTAACCCACGGTTCCTGGCACTGTCTGGGTCACGGGGCCAACTGTCATGACCCGGATAGGGGGCCTAGATGTGACCTGGTGAAGGAGGTCCCGAAAGCCCTCGATCAAGCCATCATAGTATCATTACTCTCATCATCAGTTCGAAAGCGCGGAAAAATAAACACATAACATATAAATTCTAAGGAACTCGAGACTTGGGACTCTAACTATGGGGACATTTCTGGGAATTGGATGAGCATGAGTTCACATAGTATATAACAATAATCTCTAAGGAAACGGGAAAGGGGAATTCAACTATGGGGGCACACCGGGAATATGGGACTTACCACATAAGCACATAATCATTCGAATCCCCAACAATCACATCATAAGAATAATAGATGACAATACTCATAGTTAAGTCTAATAAACAATGCTTTCATAAACATAACATTCAACATTTTGAGTCAGAGTACAAGAGTTTAGAGTGTGTCCATAAGCCTCTACATAGATGAAACGGGGCCTCGATATAGTTTGAGGATCACCC